>CALYLW010001172.1:0-190272 GCA_944989445.1 Ampullaceana balthica
TTTATATGTAGACGATGACAACAGTACTGCCAATTTATATGTAGACGATGACAACAGTACTGCCAATTTATATGTAGACGATGACAACAGTACTGCCAATTTATATGTAGACGATGACAACAGTACTGCCAATTTATATGTAGACGATGACAACAGTACTGCCAATTTATATGTAGACGATGACAACAGTACTGCCAATTTATATGTAGACGATGACAACAGTACTGCCAATTTATATGTAGACGATGACAACAGTACTGCCAATTTATATGTAGACGATGACAACAGTACTGCCAATTTATATGTAGACGATGACAACAGTACTGCCAATTTATATGTAGACGATGACAACAGTACTGCCAATTTATATGTAGACGATGACAACAGTACTGCCAATTTATATGTAGACGATGACAACAGTACTGCCAATTTATATGTAGACGATGACAACAGTACTGCCAATTTATATGTAGACGATGACAACAGTACTGCCAATTTATATGTAGACGATGACAACAGTACTGCCAATTTATATGTAGACGATGACAACAGTACTGCCAATTTATATGTAGACGATGACAACAGTACTGCCAATTTATATGTAGACGATGACAACAGTACTGCCAATTTATATGTAGACGATGACAACAGTACTGCCAATTTATATGTAGACGATGACAACAGTACTGCCAATTTATATGTAGACGATGACAACAGTACTGCCAATTTATATGTAGACGATGACAACAGTACTGCCAATTTATATGTAGACGATGACAACAGTACTGCCAATTTATATGTAGACGATGACAACAGTACTGCCAATTTATATGTAGACGATGACAACAGTACTGCCAATTTATATGTAGACGATGACAACAGTACTGCCAATTTATATGTAGACGATGACAACAGTACTGCCAATTTATATGTAGACGATGACAACAGTACTGCCAATTTATATGTAGACGATGACAACAGTACTGCCAATTTATATGTAGACGATGACAACAGTACTGCCAATTTATATGTAGACGATGACAACAGTACTGCCAATTTATATGTAGACGATGACAACAGTACTGCCAATTTATATGTAGACGATGACAACAGTACTGCCAATTTATATGTAGACGATGACAACAGTACTGCCAATTTATATGTAGACGATGACAACAGTACTGCCAATTTATATGTAGACGATGACAACAGTACTGCCAATTTATATGTAGACGATGACAACAGTACTGCCAATTTATATGTAGACGATGACAACAGTACTGCCAATTTATATGTAGACGATGACAACAGTACTGCCAATTTATATGTAGACGATGACAACAGTACTGCCAATTTATATGTAGACGATGACAACAGTACTGCCAATTTATATGTAGACGATGACAACAGTACTGCCAATTTATATGTAGACGATGACAACAGTACTGCCAATTTATATGTAGACGATGACAACAGTACTGCCAATTTATATGTAGACGATGACAACAGTACTGCCAATTTATATGTAGACGATGACAACAGTACTGCCAATTTATATGTAGACGATGACAACAGTACTGCCAATTTATATGTAGACGATGACAACAGTACTGCCAATTTATATGTAGACGATGACAACAGTACTGCCAATTTATATGTAGACGATGACAACAGTACTGCCAATTTATATGTAGACGATGACAACAGTACTGCCAATTTATATGTAGACGATGACAACAGTACTGCCAATTTATATGTAGACGATGACAACAGTACTGCCAATTTATATGTAGACGATGACAACAGTACTGCCAATTTATATGTAGACGATGACAACAGTACTGCCAATTTATATGTAGACGATGACAACAGTACTGCCAATTTATATGTAGACGATGACAACAGTACTGCCAATTTATATGTAGACGATGACAACAGTACTGCCAATTTATATGTAGACGATGACAACAGTACTGCCAATTTATATGTAGACGATGACAACAGTACTGCCAATTTATATGTAGACGATGACAACAGTACTGCCAATTTATATGTAGACGATGACAACAGTACTGCCAATTTATATGTAGACGATGACAACAGTACTGCCAATTTATATGTAGACGATGACAACAGTACTGCCAATTTATATGTAGACGATGACAACAGTACTGCCAATTTATATGTAGACGATGACAACAGTACTGCCAATTTATATGTAGACGATGACAACAGTACTGCCAATTTATATGTAGACGATGACAACAGTACTGCCAATTTATATGTAGACGATGACAACAGTACTGCCAATTTATATGTAGACGATGACAACAGTACTGCCAATTTATATGTAGACGATGACAACAGTACTGCCAATTTATATGTAGACGATGACAACAGTACTGCCAATTTATATGTAGACGATGACAACAGTACTGCCAATTTATATGTAGACGATGACAACAGTACTGCCAATTTATATGTAGACGATGACAACAGTACTGCCAATTTATATGTAGACGATGACAACAGTACTGCCAATTTATATGTAGACGATGACAACAGTACTGCCAATTTATATGTAGACGATGACAACAGTACTGCCAATTTATATGTAGACGATGACAACAGTACTGCCAATTTATATGTAGACGATGACAACAGTACTGCCAATTTATATGTAGACGATGACAACAGTACTGCCAATTTATATGTAGACGATGACAACAGTACTGCCAATTTATATGTAGACGATGACAACAGTACTGCCAATTTATATGTAGACGATGACAACAGTACTGCCAATTTATATGTAGACGATGACAACAGTACTGCCAATTTATATGTAGACGATGACAACAGTACTGCCAATTTATATGTAGACGATGACAACAGTACTGCCAATTTATATGTAGACGATGACAACAGTACTGCCAATTTATATGTAGACGATGACAACAGTACTGCCAATTTATATGTAGACGATGACAACAGTACTGCCAATTTATATGTAGACGATGACAACAGTACTGCCAATTTATATGTAGACGATGACAACAGTACTGCCAATTTATATGTAGACGATGACAACAGTACTGCCAATTTATATGTAGACGATGACAACAGTACTGCCAATTTATATGTAGACGATGACAACAGTACTGCCAATTTATATGTAGACGATGACAACAGTACTGCCAATTTATATGTAGACGATGACAACAGTACTGCCAATTTATATGTAGACGATGACAACAGTACTGCCAATTTATATGTAGACGATGACAACAGTACTGCCAATTTATATGTAGACGATGACAACAGTACTGCCAATTTATATGTAGACGATGACAACAGTACTGCCAATTTATATGTAGACGATGACAACAGTACTGCCAATTTATATGTAGACGATGACAACAGTACTGCCAATTTATATGTAGACGATGACAACAGTACTGCCAATTTATATGTAGACGATGACAACAGTACTGCCAATTTATATGTAGACGATGACAACAGTACTGCCAATTTATATGTAGACGATGACAACAGTACTGCCAATTTATATGTAGACGATGACAACAGTACTGCCAATTTATATGTAGACGATGACAACAGTACTGCCAATTTATATGTAGACGATGACAACAGTACTGCCAATTTATATGTAGACGATGACAACAGTACTGCCAATTTATATGTAGACGATGACAACAGTACTGCCACATTTATATGTAGACGATGACAACAGTACTGCCAATTTATATGTAGACGATGACAACAGTACTGCCAATTTATATGTAGACGATGACAACAGTACTGCCAATTTATATGTAGACGATGACAACAGTACTGCCAATTTATATGTAGACGATGACAACAGTACTGCCAATTTATATGTAGACGATGACAACAGTACTGCCAATTTATATGTAGACGATGACAACAGTACTGCCAATTTATATGTAGACGATGACAACAGTACTGCCAATTTATATGTAGACGATGACAACAGTACTGCCAATTTATATGTAGACGATGACAACAGTACTGCCAATTTATATGTAGACGATGACAACAGTACTGCCAATTTATATGTAGACGATGACAACAGTACTGCCAATTTATATGTAGACGATGACAACAGTACTGCCAATTTATATGTAGACGATGACAACAGTACTGCCAATTTATATGTAGACGATGACAACAGTACTGCCAATTTATATGTAGACGATGACAACAGTACTGCCAATTTATATGTAGACGATGACAACAGTACTGCCAATTTATATGTAGACGATGACAACAGTACTGCCAATTTATATGTAGACGATGACAACAGTACTGCCAATTTATATGTAGACGATGACAACAGTACTGCCAATTTATATGTAGACGATGACAACAGTACTGCCAATTTATATGTAGACGATGACAACAGTACTGCCAATTTATATGTAGACGATGACAACAGTACTGCCAATTTATATGTAGACGATGACAACAGTACTGCCAATTTATATGTAGACGATGACAACAGTACTGCCAATTTATATGTAGACGATGACAACAGTACTGCCAATTTATATGTAGACGATGACAACAGTACTGCCAATTTATATGTAGACGATGACAACAGTACTGCCAATTTATATGTAGACGATGACAACAGTACTGCCAATTTATATGTAGACGATGACAACAGTACTGCCAATTTATATGTAGACGATGACAACAGTACTGCCAATTTATATGTAGACGATGACAACAGTACTGCCAATTTATATGTAGACGATGACAACAGTACTGCCAATTTATATGTAGACGATGACAACAGTACTGCCAATTTATATGTAGACGATGACAACAGTACTGCCAATTTATATGTAGACGATGACAACAGTACTGCCAATTTATATGTAGACGATGACAACAGTACTGCCAATTTATATGTAGACGATGACAACAGTACTGCCAATTTATATGTAGACGATGACAACAGTACTGCCAATTTATATGTAGACGATGACAACAGTACTGCCAATTTATATGTAGACGATGACAACAGTACTGCCAATTTATATGTAGACGATGACAACAGTACTGCCAATTTATATGTAGACGATGACAACAGTACTGCCAATTTATATGTAGACGATGACAACAGTACTGCCAATTTATATGTAGACGATGACAACAGTACTGCCAATTTATATGTAGACGATGACAACAGTACTGCCAATTTATATGTAGACGATGACAACAGTACTGCCAATTTATATGTAGACGATGACAACAGTACTGCCAATTTATATGTAGACGATGACAACAGTACTGCCAATTTATATGTAGACGATGACAACAGTACTGCCAATTTATATGTAGACGATGACAACAGTACTGCCAATTTATATGTAGACGATGACAACAGTACTGCCAATTTATATGTAGACGATGACAACAGTACTGCCAATTTATATGTAGACGATGACAACAGTACTGCCAATTTATATGTAGACGATGACAACAGTACTGCCAATTTATATGTAGACGATGACAACAGTACTGCCAATTTATATGTAGACGATGACAACAGTACTGCCAATTTATACGTAGACGATGACAACAGTACTGCCAATTTATATGTAGACGATGACAACAGTACTGCCAATTTATATGTAGACGATGACAACAGTACTGCCAATTTATATGTAGACGATGACAACAGTACTGCCAATTTATATGTAGACGATGACAACAGTACTGCCAATTTATACGTAGACGATGACAACAGTACTGCCAATTTATATGTAGACGATGACAACAGTACTGCCAATTTATATGTAGACGATGACAACAGTACTGCCAATTTATATGTAGACGATGACAACAGTACTGCCAATTTATATGTAGACGATGACAACAGTACTGCCAATTTATATGTAGACGATGACAACAGTACTGCCAATTTATATGTAGACGATGACAACAGTACTGCCAATTTATATGTAGACGATGACAACAGTACTGCCAATTTATATGTAGACGATGACAACAGTACTGCCAATTTATATGTAGACGATGACAACAGTACTGCCAATTTATATGTAGACGATGACAACAGTACTGCCAATTTATATGTAGACGATGACAACAGTACTGCCAATTTATATGTAGACGATGACAACAGTACTGCCAATTTATATGTAGACGATGACAACAGTACTGCCAATTTATATGTAGACGATGACAACAGTACTGCCAATTTATATGTAGACGATGACAACAGTACTGCCAATTTATATGTAGACGATGACAACAGTACTGCCAATTTATATGTAGACGATGACAACAGTACTGCCAATTTATATGTAGACGATGACAACAGTACTGCCAATTTATATGTAGACGATGACAACAGTACTGCCAATTTATATGTAGACGATGACAACAGTACTGCCAATTTATATGTAGACGATGACAACAGTACTGCCAATTTATATGTAGACGATGACAACAGTACTGCCAATTTATACGTAGACGATGACAACAGTACTGCCAATTTATATGTAGACGATGACAACAGTACTGCCAATTTATATGTAGACGATGACAACAGTACTGCCAATTTATATGTAGACGATGACAACAGTACTGCCAATTTATATGTAGACGATGACAACAGTACTGCCAATTTATATGTAGACGATGACAACAGTACTGCCAATTTATATGTAGACGATGACAACAGTACTGCCAATTTATATGTAGACGATGACAACAGTACTGCCAATTTATATGTAGACGATGACAACATTACTGCCAATTTATATGTAGATATGTAGACGATGACAACAGTACTGCCAATTTATATGTAGACGATGACAACAGTACTGCCAATTTATATGTAGACGATGACAACAGTACTGCCAATTTATATGTAGACGATGACAACAGTACTGCCAATTTATATGTAGACGATGACAACAGTACTGCCAATTTATATGTAGACGATGACAACAGTACTGCCAATTTATATGTAGACGATGACAACAGTACTGCCAATTTATATGTAGACGATGACAACAGTACTGCCAATTTATATGTAGACGATGACAACAGTACTGGCAATTTATATGTAGACTATGACAACAGTACTGCCAATTTATACGTAGACGATGACAACAGTACTGCCAATTTATATGTAGACGATGACAACAGTACTGCCAATTTATACGTAGATGATGACAACAGTACTGCCAATTTATATGTAGACGATGACAACAGTACTGCCAATTTATATGTAGACGATGACAACAGTACTGCCAATTTATATGTAGACGATGACAACAGTACTGCCAATTTATATGTAGACGATGACAACAGTACTGCCAATTTATATGTAGACGATGACAACAGTACTGCCAATTTATATGTAGACGATGACAACAGTACTGCCAATTTATATTTAGACGATGACAACAGTACTGCCAATTTATATGTAGACGATGAAAAGAAAGTTTATATTTCTTGAACATTTCAATTTTTTTTAAACTTCAAATAAACAACTGTCAACTGCTGCTCTAACAACAAACGATTCAGGGAATTACCAGCACATGAAATATGCATCGCATACTTCTTAATCTGCAATGTCATTCTTGCATAACACTGTATTTGCCGGACATTTTGTTAGCATTTTCAAATGACTGGTCCCGACAATAGCTAAAATCTATTTGGTCTTATGTCTGATCTATATGTTTCACTAATTTGTAATGTAGTTGTGCACCCTATTAACTATACTTCCCCCCGTGTGGCTACCCATGTCTGGGAAAGTTAGAAAACGTTTACAAGGTAGCTCATTATCTGGTGAAACACCTCACAATAACTGTGAGCTGATCAATGGGACCGGTCTGGGCGTAGAATCTACAGATTAACTGAAGTTCTTAAATCGTCTACGATTCTGTCTGTTACTTTATGAGCCATAATTTTGATAAATTAATCACATATTGCAATAGAGATTTGTCCCGGGATGTAAGACAGGCCATTGTCCCGGGATATAAGATGTGACACCCGATCCTTTATTCCCTAATTTTTTTATGATTTGCTAAACAATGGTCAAATGTTGCTATTAGTTCGAGTAATCCTATGGAAATAACTATTGTGAGGAGAGCAAAATGTTTCCTAGTGTCCTCTGAAAGGTACACCACTCTGCCACAACTCGTTCAAGAACATTATTTCCAGTTCTGTCGTTTATAATTTATCTGCTCTGATAGGCCTATTGAGCAGTCAACTTTTGAGCCACGTTTGCTGTAAGATATGTTAACAAATCTCAGTCAAAGATCTTCTGTAATCTATAGAGTTTTCATGACTTTGAACTTAACAGGTGTTGCGCCAATCACAAAATATTCAACTTTTATGACAGTTGCTCACTCAAACAATTTTGGGGGGCCCTCAAGAAAGCGGGGGGCCCTAATCATATAGCTGATTAAGCAGATTAAGTGAGTGATTTCCCCATACATTACATTCAGGGTATTTAAAGTGAAAAGACAACTTCAGTTACAAAGTTAGCCAGGGCTTTTTTGTCATGTCATTTTCCCTCTGATGTCGTTATTCTTTCGTCTTCATTTTCATGGAGTCTTTTTGAAATAATTAAGGTCTAGATGCTCCATTCTTTAAAAATAAATATTACATAAAAATACAAACTAGGTACTTATTTATTCTCATGAAATTATAAAACAAAGAACATGAATAATAATAATAATTCTATAATAATAAAAATTAAAGTTCGTATTGATTTTTATCTATGAGATAACAGCAGACATGTACAATCAAAATATGCGACAGGTTATACTAATATGGTAACAACATATCAATCCATACAATGAAGCGAAAATTCTAACTCCTAGTCTATCCACAGATATTTCCAAACCAACAAACAATGCGTCATGGACGCTGCTGCCAAGAAATGTGGAGAGTCGATGTTGAACTTCCAAGCTGGTCTTGAGTCAGTCAAGAAAACAAAATTTGTAGGACACCATTGTCCTAATGTCTCTACAGGTAAAATTATAATTTTCACTAACAGGGATTCCTGTTCAATTAAATAATAGAATTAGACAGAATATCCTCTTGTTTTCTCTCCGTTTGCTTTACTATAGGGCTGTCCACAGTCCAACCCAAGGCCAAATACGGCCCGCGTTAACAATTTGCCTGGCTCATCTTTAAATAATTAATACACTCGCACATTTTACCAACTTCAGACAGTTTTTATCACATTTTTAAAAACACATTTCCGTTCTAGATATATTTTGAAATAGAAGTATTTATTGTACGTGATTTAGTATAAAATAAACATTTTTAGATTATAACTTTGACATTATTCATCTAATTTAGTAGAGGGGAGGGTAAAGCTATGGTCCTTCCCTCTGTATATCCCTTGCATCAGCAACCAGATATATTTTGTGCTAAAAGTCGTGATGAGCTTGACTAGTCTTAAAACAACTTTTTGCTTATCTTAACGGCCACACTCTTCAAAGTCCAAATCAGTCAATAAAGTAATGGGGGTGAGACTGCAATCAGGCTTTTAAATAGGTAAATTTATAATATAAAAACAGGGTATTAGTAGGCCTGACAGGACGTAACACAACAGCGAACGTTTCGGAAAAGAGCCTTCATCAACGGACAAATAGTACACAAATGAAACGAATAAAACGAAATAATAAAAAAACACTTAGCTGCGGTGAAATCCAAGTAGTTCAGTAGAGAGATCAGAGCGATCGAACGTACAGTTATTAAATTAATGTATTTTTAATTTATCTATATAAAATATATGTAGCGGTCGCTGTTGTTTACATTTTACGGGTCACTTGATTTCACGCCAGCCATCGATGACCACATCTCGTGGAGGAGGAGTTCACTCAGTTTTAGGCTGTAAATGTTTGTCGCGTTGGAACATAATCAATACTTTAAGTTCTGTCTCACATATAAGGGATTTATAGTCAAAAACTTTGTTTTCTACGGGGTTGATTTATTATAGTAATGAGTTAAGCCCGGCTGTGCCGTCAGGTGGCGCTTGAGCTGAAACGTTCGCCAAATAATTCGTTCAATTATTATTAAAATAATTTAATTGGATTGGTCTATAAGCTTAAGTCAGAAATTGGTCAAAACTGATGGATTGACCCCAGTTAAATCGGCTAAAACTTTAATAGCTTAATCCTCCCCACAGGCCAAACCTACTGTGACAATGTCAGCACTCTAACAAGTCAGAAAATGTGTTTACGAGCGATTTGAAAAAGTTGATAACATATACAGTTCCGGAAGCGTGCACGAGTTAATAGGATAGGGGCCTCAAAAATAAAAATCTTTCAAAGCTAAGATAATATTGGATAATTGATGATCTAAATGAATGTTGAAAATCTCTGATAATTTACAGCGCCTGCGTTTAATGTAACCACACATGGACCTAGACAAAAGGCACTGAGTATTGCCTGTTTGAAAGGTCCATTGCAGTATTTTGAAGATTCGGAAACTTATGGAACGTTATATTTATTTATGAACATCAGCTTCAAAGAAGGAATAGCAAAGTAAGTCATTATATTTGTGATGCAAAATATTTGCTGCAGCAAAAAAAGTGTAAATATTAAAAGAAAAAGATTTAAAGCATAAATAAAAACTATAAAAATTTAATTGGTCTTAAATTTTAGTATTTTGATATAATACGTTTTGATTATATGAGTTTGTCAAAATGAAAGAAAAGAATTAAATAGGAGGGAACAAGACAAGAAAATAAAGAGAAGAGAAAGAGAGAGAGAGAGAGAGAGAGAGAAGAGAAAGAGAGAAGAGAGAGAGAGAGAGAGAGAGAGTAGAGAGAGAGAGAGAGAGAGAGAGAGAGAGAGAGAGAGAGAGAGAGAGAGAGATAGAGAGAGAGAGAGAGAGAGAGTGAGAGAGAGAGAGAGAGAGAGAGAGAGAGAGAGAGGGGGAATATACAGAGATGAATAGAGAAATCGAACTGAAACTGGTGAAGGTTTAATAATTTTATATTGTGTTCTTCCTTCATGTCATTGTGTCTCAATTACACACTCCCATCTAAGGAGTAGAAGAAAGAAAAAAAAGCGAAAATAATTTGTATCTGTGCTTTTCTTTGAAGAACACTAATTTTAAACTATAAATAACTTGATACACTTTATGAAAAGCTCATTCCAAGAACATCTTGATTGTGGACGACAACTCAAGGAAGCAACTGTGAGTGGAGAGCAATCATCGTCAATTGATGATGCACTGGACATTGTTCAAAAATCTAATTTTCCTTTCGGAACCCAAAGTAAGTGAAAAACATTGTTTTTCTGTCTGGATAAAATGAGATGTTAGGCTCTCTCTCAAAAAAAAATTTGTATTGACAAAAAATTAATTCCTTAAACCTTCGCCGGCGTGTATAAAAATACTCCCAAAATTTCATGGCGATAGGATGAATGGTGTAGGTAGCGAAAGTTTAAAATAAATAGTGCTTTTATAGTGGGAAAAACACATTAAGGGCCAACGGGCCCAAACGGTGCAAGAGGTTAAGTTCAAAATGCATGCAGCATTCAATAAGAGATCGTGTTGGAGATATGTATCAATATTTTTGAAGATCGTGTTAAATAATATGGGGAGTAAAGTCTGAAGCGATTCCGAAAAAAGATTTGGGCCCACCACCCCGAAGAAATGGACATTATGAATTCAATGACCTATAGTATTCTAATATTGACCATCAATATTGTATATATCATCACGTCTGGACTAAAGTCACCCATTAGCTCAGTAGCCAAGGTTTAAAATATACTAGATACACGTCCCAGGCGTAGCATACAGCCGCAGACTTGCTCATGGATGGTGCAAAAAAAGGGGGGGGGAGAACGGACACAAACTAAAGCAGGTAGGAACCACCGACGCATTGTTGGTCTCGAGACATTCACACTGCGGCTATCTATCTGCACACCACCCTTCACCATTCTAGCCTGCAAACCATAAACTGTTATTTCCGATCCTAGCGAGGATCACCCATGTTCGCAAAAAAGGGGTAAAAGAACGGAAACAAACACATATTTTTAAAAATTAACAATTTTTTGTGTGCTGGGGATTGAACCCAGGATTTTCAGCGTGTAAGGTGGACTTGACAACCACTACACTACGAATCACATGTTATTCTGTGAAGGAACAACGCAAGTGAACGCAAGAACCATTGTTGCCCCTCTCTCCACCACCTCCGCTTGCCAAACCAGAAACTGATTGGCCGACCCCAGTGGGGGTCATTCGTCATGCTTATTTGCACATACTCGCTTTTGTGAATTATATATATAGATTGTATATAGTTCAAATACGAAAAAAAACCGACTATTCTATCGGATTTTTGAGTTTGTCGCTGTTATTAATGCTTTTTACCAGAAGGAAGCGTTTTTAGTGCCCAGCGTGGTCATTGCAGTTGTAATGAGATCACTGTAGGGAGAATTTGTTATTATTTCTGTGGATTCATTTTAAACTGACCAAAAATGAAAGAAAAGAAATGGACGCCCTGAAATGACATCCTGATACCATTACATTAATTTGTCGGGATGACTTTTGTTTGAAAAATCAAAATTCAAATATTTCTGAATTTGACTAGTGCTGTAACAAAAAAAAATAATGGAACCTTAAAAGGCAACGAAGCGACGTCAACTATTTCTTAATGAACACAGTCACGGCAGTAAACAAAAGCAACAACTTTATAATGTCTGAACAATGGATCTCATTGTGCAATTTAAATATAATTTTTAAAAATATTTTATTATTATAATTTTAATTTTATTAAAAAATGAACTCGAAATGCCCATCAATTGTTTAATAACCTCAATGCCCTTTGAACTACTCTCATCCCAGCTGTTCTGATGTTGGGCTCAAACCCATGCGCTGACAATAAAAAGTTTCTGACAGAAATCAAAGCATCACTGCTGCAGTGTGGCGACGAGTCCACTAAACTAGTGCAAGCGACACACAAAAACAAGACATGGGCCGTGTTTGTGATGAAAGAGTCACTTTGCCAGTAAGTGTGTTGTCGACTTACTTGTGGATACAAATTTAAGTCAATAAGTATTTATAATTTAAAAACAAGCAATACAAACTCGAATGAGTATTTAAACGCAATATCCAACAAAGAATTTCCGATTTTTTTATTCAAGGGAAATCATTCTAGATAACATTAAAATTCATTTCAAATCAGTAATTCTGAAAGTTTTAGTAAACAAAAATGACGTCATATCCCCTCACGCTACATAACACCAAGAATGTGTCAATATAATGCGCACCAAGCAATAATCTAAGATAAGCATTCACAAAGCGGGAAAACCCCATTAAATTTCATTCTAGATTACATTAAAAGTAATTTCAAATCAATAATTATGACAGTAGACAAACCAATGCGCCTTTAAACCAGCCACTTTGGGCAGATGGGGCTCGTAAACCTTGATAGGTAGCTCATCTAGGAGAGGGAAACTCCAATCTCAAACCTCCGCTGTCTCGCGGCCACACCTGTTCATGGAGAGACTAAGGGAGTAAACCCTAACAGAAAATCAGGAGACGGAGTCCCTTAGGCAGTTTTATTGCGATGCGCTATATCTCTGGCCATTCCTGCGACACAGATGGCACCTTGTTGTACCAGCTAAGCTGTTCCCCTGGAATCACCATTTGTGTGGAGAGAGAGGGCCTGCTGCCTGGGCAACAGCTGGTCTTCTTTAAAGTTCTGCCTGGGCTATCGTAGCCTCCTTTTTTTTCTCCTCTACCTCCTCAACCCAACCCTGGAGAGGTCACTCCAGCTTCGCTGCAAGGCGTAGACACAACACGTGGAACGGCAGTAACCGGTTATAAGCCATTGCTCAATTGGCGTAGAGCTAGGTGCCAGGGGCCGTTCCAGACGGTGGGAGGGATCGCTATGTCTCACTGAGCATCTACCGCCCGCCTTAAGCTGGGCAGCCCCCAGCCAGTAAGGTGATGTTCCGTCATGGCTCACCTGCCCCATTGGGTGCATGGGGCTCAGAGTGATCAACTCAACAAGCGAGCCATAAACCCAAGCACCAACTGAAAAAATAAGAAAGAAGTTACCAGCACTTCGTTTAGCAAGCTGGAATATCAGAACCCTCTGCACTGGTTTTAACTCTGACCCCCCATGTTCGGAAGATATAAGGAAGACAGCGGTCATTGATAGGGAACTTTCCCGTCTCGGCATCGACATTGCATGCCTTCAGGAGACGCGGCTGGCTGACAACGGAAAAGTGGTTGAGGCCAACTACACATTTGTCTGGCAAGGACTACCATCAGACAGACCAAGGCAGCATGGCGTTGGTTTTGCCATAAAAAACTCTCTTATGTCATATGTTGAACTGGCGGCACTTGGCACCGAGAGGATACTCGGCATTAAACTTTCAACATCATCAGGCGCAGCCCAAATCCTCAGCCTGTATGCACCTACTCTCTACTCTGAAGGAGAGTTAAAAGACAACTTCTATGAGGCTTTTGACTCCGCAGTAGCAAATATTCCCACACATGAGAGTCTATACCTCCTCGGTGACTTCAACGCCAGGGTAGGTGCAGATCACAAAGCCTGGTCCACCAGCATTGGCTTACACGGCATTGGTAAAATTAATAACAACGGCCAGCGACTGCTCGAGCTATGCAGTACTCACAATCTGTGTGTAACTAACACATTCTTCAAATGCAAGAACATCCACAAAGTGTCTTGGAGACATCCCCGCTCCAAGCACTGGCACCAGCTCGATCTCGTTCTCACCAGGCGATCTGACCTGGCCATTGTGCTCCAAACACGCAGTTACCACAGTGCCGACTGTGACACAGACCACTCTTTGGTCGCAAGTAGAATCAAATTAATACCAAAGAAATTTTGTCACTATAAGAGCAAGGGTGAAACTCGCATCAACACGCAGAATATCAACTGCCCTGAGATACGGGATCAGCTTAACAGCAAGCTTGAGCAAATTCTTGAGAAAGCAATCCCCAATCCCCATGATGCTATACGGACAGAACAAATCGATGCGAATTGGCTCCATCTTCGAGACACTATTTAC
Source organism: Ampullaceana balthica (assembly GCA_944989445.1). NCBI lineage: Eukaryota > Metazoa > Mollusca > Gastropoda > Lymnaeidae > Ampullaceana > Ampullaceana balthica. Next base: position 15,093 of record CALYLW010001172.1, read on the forward strand.
AACACCTCTCTTGCCGTCCTCGGGAGGAAGGATAGAAAAAATGCAGATTGGTTTGAAGCCCACTGGGTTACAATGAATCCCGTGACGGAGACAAACAGAAAAGTTCTATTGGCCTACAAAGCTTCCCCAGGACCTGACACCCTGCAATGTCTCAGAAATGCCAGAAACACACCCCGGAAGACTACACGTTTTTTTTGCGCTAACACTTATTGGGTGGAACTATGCAAAAGCATTCAATCTTCTGCTGATCAGGGAGATATTAAAAAAATGTATGAAGCATAAAAAAGGCCACTGGGCCCACAACATCAAAGTCAGCTCCAATCAAGACAAAATCAGGCGAGATGATTACAGAACGAGCCAAGCAGATGCAGCGCTGGACTGAGCCCTATCTAGAACTCTATGCGACACAGAATGTAGTATGTGACTCTGCCATAGAAATAATCCAAGATCTACCAGTGCTAGATCAGCTTGATGCTCCACCGTCACTAGAGGAGCCTAGTAGGGCTATCGATCATCTGAGCAATGGGAAGGCCCCAGGCAACGATGGCATTCCTTCAGAAGTCCTTAAGCACGGCCAGCAAGCACTACTAAAGCCTCTGCACGAAGTCATGTGTGATTGATGGGAACACGGTCACATCCCACAGGATATGCGGGACGCCAAAATAGTCACGCTTTATAAAAACAAAGGTGATCGCAGCGATTGCAACAACTATCGTGGCATCTCCTTACTGAGTATTGTGGGAAAGGCTTTTGCCAGAGTGATCCTTGCACTCCTGCAAACTCTGGCACATAATGTCTACCCGGAATCAGAATGCGGTTTTCGGGCTGGCCGGTCAACCATGGACATGATCTTCTAACTCCGTCAGCTACAAGAGAAATGTCGGGAGCAACAGAAAGCCCTCTTCGTTGCCTTCATAGATCTAACAAAGGCATTTGACCTGGTCAGCCGCAAGGGTCTTCTACGTATATTGGAAAAAATAGGATGTCCGCCGCGGCTTCTCTCCATCATCGAGTCCTTCCACACCAATATGCAAAGCGCAGTGCTCTTCGATGGTGCCACCTCAGAACCCTTCCCAGTTTGTAGCGGAGTCAAACAGGACTGTGTTCTGGCTCCAACTCTCTTCGGTATCTTTTTCTCGATGCTACTGCGTCATGCTTTTGAGGACTGCTTCGAGGGTGTAAACATCCACACCAGGTCGGATGGAAATCTATACAACATCAGCCATCTCCGTGCGAAGATAAAAGTGGAAAATGTTTTAATTAGAGAGTTGCTCTTCGCGGATGACGCAGCCCTTACCTCACATTCAGAGATAGGTCTCCAACTTTTGGTCAATAAGTTCTCAGAGGCATGCAAGGATTTGGTCTAACGATAAGCCTAAAAAAGACCAACATTATGAGACAAGGAACAGACTTCTTCCCAGTAATTTCTTCTGTATGGAAGGAGCGTCTGTAAACAGATAAGATAATTTCCATTGAGGGAAAAACCTTGGATGTCGTCTAGGATTTTACCTACTTTGGCAGTAAGATCACAAGCACACTCTCACTGGAAAAGGAAATTGAAACCAGAATCGGCAAGGCTGCATCATTAATGGCTAGGCTGAATAAAAGAGTGTGGAACAATGCACAGCTTACTGATAGGACGAAAATCACTGTGTACCAGGCCTGCGTGCTCAGCACACTCCTCTATGGCAGCGAGTGCTGGACGACCTATGCCAAACAAACAAAGCAACTGAACAGCTTCCACTTACGATGATTGCGCAGGATTCTGCACATCAAGGGGCATGATAAAATCACGAATGTCTAGGTACTCAGAAGGAGTCATATGCTGAACTTGCACTCAACCCTGAGTGAGAGGCGCCTGCGGTGGTTGGGACATGTCCGCAGGATGAGCCCGGAGCGCATTCCAAGAGCCTTGCTTTACGGCGAGCTGGCAACTGGTATGCGGAAGAGAGGACGCCCCTGCTTGCGCTTCAACGATGTCTGCAAGAAAGACATGACTCTGGCACAGATTGACCATAAAACGTGGGAGACCTGTGGAGCGCACCTCCTGGCGGGCAAAAGTGCGCGAGGGCATTCAAGTCGTGGAAGCGTCCCTTACAGCCAGGAGCGAGGAGAAAAGGGCCAGGAGAAAGGGGCAGGGGGTAGATGAGCAGGAGGAAACGCCATCATCCCATGAGGATGGACGGATGCCATAGAAAGAGACAAACCAATTGCTATCTACAAATTGCTGCTAAAATTACAGGAGTCGAACAACGAAAAGAGATTTTTCCAAAAATTGCTTCTCCAACATTTTTCTAAATATTATTAGCTATCGTTTGGCGTTTGTTTCAACCCGATAACTGTTATGGTTGGCGAGAAATTGACAGAATACGGATATTTTTTAAACTTTTTTATTTTCTCGGAAATCCACTAAACCTTTTCGGTATTTTTTCGACCCTCGCTCATCCTTGAGACTTCCTTAACATATTTGCAAGAGACCCGAACCCTCTATCTGGTATGGTTCAAAGGGAGTTGCAGGATCAAGCGTTACAGACATTTCAAATATATAAACGCAATTTTTCCTATGGCAAATTGCGTTAAAAAGAACATTCTGTTATTTTCAACACTTTTTCAAGTTTATGTTAATTTACAGAAGGGTTTTTTTGAAAAAAAAATATATATTTAATATTAAAAAAAAGTTACGATTTCATAAAAAATAAAGGTCAGTTAAGAAACAAAAAATTTAAATTCCCATTAAATATTTTAATAAGGACAAAAATGCACATAAAGGAAAGACTACTTTAAAACTTTTGAAATTGAGGATGGAAATAAAATATATTTTACATTTAAGTAAAGAGGAATATTATTTCATAAACATTTTTATAGCAAAATTGCATTTTCTTAGTCAGTAATTTAAATTAAGATATTGATATTTCGCGTTGCATAAACCAAAATAAGTTGATAAACTGGACATCTCGACGTGTTGATAAATATAATAGTTTTTACGCGTTCTACGAAGTTTCAGTATCTAACATCAATCACGTTATGTTTATGACAAGATATATCCCTAACTTAAATTAGATCTACATGAACTCTAGCATCAAATCAACGTTCATGATCTGTTCGCAACACTTTCAAGGAAAAGACTTTTATTCATCTTGAGATTCAATTTTTGAATTGTTTTTCAAATATGACAGTCAAATTAAGTACTAGTGTATCAACAATATTTATATCCCAATTAATAATTTTTCGTTTGACGATTTCTCAAGCATTAGACGTTTCCATTGTCTGCGTATTTGATTGAAATGATATGCAGGCTGTCATTCTGTTAACAATTCAGTCTTAATTGTTCGATAGTAAACTCAAACTATGAGATAGTAAAGTTTGTTTTTTCCTGTTTGGCTTTAAACCCAAGGAATGATCATGAAACAGACATCGTAATTAAATATCTATTAAATTTATTTAAATATGATGATACGGACTTAGATAATAAAAATTGAAAACTTTTAATTAAACAGTTCAAATCTTTACACAGGTACTTAGAAACATCCAAACAATGTATCATTGACGCAGCTACCGCCATGTGTGGCGAGTCGTTGTTAAGCTTTGAAATCGGACTTCGTCTCATGGAGAGATTGCACTATTTTGTACTATACCACTGTAAAAACATAACAACAGGTAACAGTTTTATATTTTTTTACATTTAAGAATATCGAAATTTTTAAAATAACTGTTAATTCAGATAAAATCCAGTGAAAATAGTCCTGTGATTTAAATGTTGTTAAATCCTAAGAAAAAAATCCTACGGAAAAAATCCTTTCTTCTAAATGTTTTTATTGATTGGTTCTTTTAAAATGAACTTTTTATAACCACTTCTCGGCGTCAATTTTTTGTTCTTTGCTCTCCTCCAGTATTTGGGTTTAGTTCAGCAACACAAAGTGGCAATAGGACAACTGTGAGTACGTCATGTTTGGAAGGACCAATGCAGTATTTTGAGGATTCAAAACCTTTTGGAACTTTCTACTTATTTATGAACATTACCTACCAAAAATCAATAGCAAAGTAGGTCATCAAAAATCTGATTTTGTTCAATTTCCCTTGTGACATCTTGTGACAGTAACTAATTGTTTGCATATTACAGACAAAATAATTAATTCTTATATCTTTAATAACAGCGTGAAGAAATTAAAGAAATAATATAACCTATCAAAAATGTATTTAGACTACATTTTATTATTTAAGATATATATTTTTGTAACACACAAACACACACACGAAACACGACACAACACACACACAAACACATTAGTTAAATTACATATCGCTATTTAAGACAGATTTATACGTAGAGTAAAAATTGATAAATAGATAAATGGACAAATTTAGATATATACAGAAAAAAAAAGCTATTACCTCGTCTCAGTCCTTCTCACACTCTTTACTATTTTAAAGAGTGTGCTATAAATTAGGGTGAAAAAGTAATGAAATAATTTTAAAAAAAAACTTTCGAACAATGGTAGCTACATTTTTTATGTTTTGTTGTTTGTAACTTGATCAAATCTTGCGGGCAGCACTATGGAAGATCAGTTTTATTGTGCCCAGAAACTTAAAAGAAGAGAAATAAGCGACCAACAATTATATCTCATTAGTGTTGCAGTGGAGCTAGCGCAACACTCAATTTTACCTAACACAACTCAAAGTAAGTGCAATGGCAGCATTGAATTATTAATTTTTTTTAAAAAATCTGGCAATTCTATAATTACTGGCTATTTCCATGTGACATTTGAGATGGCGTCAAAAGGCCCTGAGTCACTAAGACTCTTATAGAACCCCTCGGGGAATTCCCCGGCAACTTTCTCCCCTCTCTCGAGAGGAGCTAGTTGACGAGGGCACCCCCGAGACGATCCCCTAAAAGAGTCTGCCTCTTAAAGGGAGTTTCCACCCGAAAGGGTGGATGTGGATTTTTAAATCTCTTATATTAACTTCACTGCCATCACTGTCTCTCTGTCGTCGTCGGGCGGGCGGAAAAACAAAAGTAAAAAATGACCAACTTCCCGTGATGACATCAAGCTGAAATTTGACACCTAACAATGCATAGTATCAAAATTTCAGATCGATCGAACGTACCGTAATTAAATTAATGCATTTTTAGTTTATCTCTATACGACGTATGTAATTCAATTTCACAGTTTTTTTTCACGTAACAGCTCAGTTCGCGCGTTGACACAACATCGTCAATGTACCAGCGTACTTTTGTTTACATTTTCCATGTCACGCTGAGCTCGGTCCAACGATCGGTGACCAGCCCTTCTACTCTCCCAACACCCCCCCCCCGGTTATAAAGCAAAAGGGAGTTAAGACAGATTCAGTCTGTAAATGCTTATCGCGTTTGAGCATAATCAATACTTTTAGTTATGTCTCATATATAAGGGATTTATAGTCAAAAACTTTGTTTTTACGTGTTTGTTTGATTAAATCCCTTATATTAACTTCGAAATTTTGTCATCTCTTCGTACGTCGGGCAGAAAAACAAAAGTAAAAAATGACCCACTTCCCGTGATCCGATCAAGCTGAAATTTGGCAAACGGACCCGTCTTACCTAACAATGCATCGTATCAAAATTTCAGATAGATCGAACGTACCGTTATTGAATTAATGCATTTTTAGTTTATCCTTATATAACGTATGTAATTCAAATTCACTGTTTGTTATTGTTTTTTTTCCACGGGATTGTTCAGTCACGCGTTGACGCGATCCATCGAAGTACCGGCGTGCTTTTGTTTACATCTTACGTGTCACGCTGAGCTTGGTCAAGCGATCGGTGATCAGACTTTCCCCTCTCCCACCCCCCACCCCTAGGGTTATGAAGCAAAGTTGAGTTAAGACAGATTCAGTCTGTAAATGTTTGTCGCGTTTGAGCATAATCAATACTGTTAGTTATGTCTCATATAAAAGGGATTTATAGTCAAAAACTTTGTTTTTACGGGTTTGTTTTATTAAATCCCTTATATTAACTTCACCGCTGTCTCTGTCGTCATCTCATAGGGGCGGGCGGAAAAACAAAAGTAAAAAATGACCCACTTCCCATGATCCGATCGAGCTGAAATTTGGCAAACGGACCCGTCTCACCTAACAATGCATCGTATCAAAATTTCAGATAGATTGAACGTACCGTAATTGAATTAATGCATTTTTAGTTTATCTTTATATAGCGTATGTAATTCAAATTCACTGTTTTTTATTGTTTTTTTCACGTGATTGTTCAGTCACGCGTTGACGCGACCCATCGAAGTACCGGCGTGCTTTTGTTTACATTTTACGTGTTACGCTGAGCTCGGTACAGCGATAGGTGACCAGATCTTTCCCCTCTCCCACCCTCCCCCAGGGGTTATAAAGCAAAGGAAAGTTAAGACATATTCAGGCTGTAAATGTTTGTCGCGTTGGAACATAATCAATACTTTCAGTTCTGTCTCATATATAAGGGATTTATAGTCAAAAACTTTGTTTTTACGGGTTTGTTTTATTTCCTACTTCGACCCGCCATAGCCGCGGCGTCACCACGGCACAGAATACGGGTCTAAAATAACCAAGGACTGTCGCAAGATAGGGGGAAACATCATCGTAGACCACCCATGGAGGTGCGGGCAACCGCAATAACCAACCACATAGTGTTGGATAAGGGCATCCACATTGGGAAAGTCTCCTCAGAGCTAACGTCCGACCAAAGTTCCACACGGCATTTTTTCTAGTATTGTGCTGGCCCACCTGTGCCGTTCACTGAAAATAGATAGAAAGGGGGACGAAACGGTCGCCTCGGATGACCCGACCCTCAACGAGTACAATGGTTTTCGTCAATGACGGGGGCATTCTCCACCACGGGGCCATCCTCCACAACGGCCCCATTCTCCACCACGGGGCCATCCTCCACCACGGTGCCATTCTCCACCACGGGGCCATCCTCCGCCCCAGGGCCATCCTCCACCATGGGGTCATCCTCCACCACGGGGCCACCCTCCACCACGGGGCCATCCTCCACCACGGGGCCATTCTCCAACACGGGGCCATCCTCCACCACGGTGCCATTCTCCACCACGGGGCCATCCTCCACCACGGCCCCATTCTCCACCACGGGGCCATCCTCCACCACGGTGCCATTCTCCACCACGGGGCCATCCTCCACCCCAGGGCCATCCTCCACCATGGGGTCATCCTCCACCACGGGGCCACCCTCCACCACGGGGCCACCCTCCACCACGGGGCCACCCTCCACCACGGGGCCATCCTCCACCACGGGGCCATTCTCCACCACAGGTGCTCCCGTCTACGTTCCGTACAGCGACTGTAATCATATGTCTACCTGCCTAGCTAACCCTAGCGGGACTTCGACGTTCCTCGTCAGGACTGTTAGTTTCGGGTCTCGCGCACCCTACTTATCCAGATGACCCCGTACAGGTCAGCCCCTTCCTCCGGGGTTATTTCCATGAGAATTCATCATTGACTTATTCATTTAAACATTTGGCTGTGAGGATTTGCTTTCAAAATTCCAAAATTAAGAATTTAAGAATCCCCCATTTTTTGGGTTAATTTTACAATTTACAATAGTTATATAAATGTTAATGTTATAAATGTTTATTTATTAAATTCTAATATTGCATTAAACATTTTTAATGAAAAAAAGCAACAAAACATTTTAATGGCTCTTGTCGTTTATGGAAGCAAAACATATTTACTGTATCATTGTTTGAAATTAGTTAAAAATTTCCAGCATCATCCTTTGTGATTTCATCTTTGTTTCCAACTTCATCCTTTGTGATTTTCTCTTTGTTTTTGTCCCAGCTGTTCTCATGATGACTTCAAACCCTTGTGCTGACAATAAAACTTTGGTCAAGGAAGTCAGAAAGTCATTGTCCAAATGTGGGGACTCGTCCACTAGAGTAACTAATTCGCCGTACAAAAACAGGACCTGGACGATATTCGTCATAAAGGGAATCACTTTGTCAGTAAGTTAACCGCATATTATCAATTAATCACTTTGTCAGCAAGTATTAACTGATTTTGATCTTGGCTCGTGTTGATCAGATAGCTGATAAAGCAGATTAAATGAGTGATTTTTCCATACATAATACCGGGTATTAAAAGTGAAAAGACTACATCCGTTAGAAAGTAAGGCATGGCTTTTCTGGCATATCATTTTCCCTCTGGTGTCGTTTTGTCGTCTTCATTTTGCATAAACCTTTTTTGTAACAATTAATGTCGAAATGATTTTTTCTTTCAAGATATTTATTTCATAAAAATATAAACTAGGTAATTATTGATTCACATGAAATTATCAAACAAGTAAAATTTATAATCATATTTCATTAATAATAAAAATTAAAATTCTTCATTGTCTCTATCTATTAGATGACAGCAGACGAATTAATCAAATATGTGACCGCATAGCTTAATATTTTAACAAAATATAAGTCCATTCGATGAGGCAAAAATGATAACTCCTAGTCTATCTACAGATATTTCCAGACAAACAAACAATGCGTCATGGATGCTGCTGCCGAGAAATGTGGAGAGTCCATGTTGAACTTCCAAGCTGGTCTTGAGTCAGTCGAGAAAACAACATTTCTAGGATACCATTGTCCTAACGTCCCGATCGGTAAATTGATAATTTCCATGAAGAGGGGATTCCTGTTCAATTAAACAGTAGAATTAGACAGAATATCCTCTCGTAGCCCTTGCAGTCGTTATACTGTGTAAAACAAAGAGCTGCTCATCACAATCAATGTGGTGAACATTTAGCTTTGAGGACATTATTTTTAAAAATTGAAAGGGGATTAAAAACCACAAGGAGACAACTACAATAGAAAAAATAAGGATACCATTTTAAAAAGAATAATTGAAGAACATTATGGTCCTTAAAGTGAAGTTACTTGAGGTGTCATCAACTTTTGTGGCGGATTAGGATTTTACACCCTTATACAGCTAATCTCAGAAAAAGCTAAAAATAAGTCATGGCTGTGTCATAATGAATCGATAACACCCCCCCCCCGTAAAAACAAAGTTTTTGACTATACATCCTTTATATACAAGACATAACTAAAAGTATGTTCATTATAATACGCATCGCACGACAATCCAAAAATCCAACTTTTAGTTATGTCTCTTAAAACATGTTTAATATAATGCTCGCCGTGCGACAAACTAGCATAAACATTTACAGATCGTGAATATATTTTTTTTTAAAGTATCGTCAATATAATACACACTACACCGCGCGACAGGAAAATATCAAAAAGGTTGTTCAATATAATACGCACCGCGACAGTCTAATAATAATAATAAATTGATTATTTATATAGCGCTGTATCCCAGTAAGGAACTGGGCTCACAGCGCTTTACATGAAAGAAATAACATACCTATAAGTATTAAATTAACTTTCATATCATAACAAACACAAAAATTACATTAAGCTACGTTAATCATTTACAAGAAATGTTGTTTCATTAATTTTGAAAATAAATTTTGAAAAGATGTGTCTTAAGTGCAGTCTTGAAGGACTTGGTTGTTTGAATACTACGTATGTGTAATGGTAGAGAATTCCATTGTTTGGCTGCACAAAAAGAGAATGACCTTTCACCAAATTTAAATGTTTTGGTGTGTGTCTTGGGAACAGAGAGAACGCGTGTGTCTACAGAAAAACGTAGCTGGCGAGTGGGTGAGTAGACCGACAAAAGTTCAGTAAGATACGATGGGCATGAGTCCGAAAAGAAGCTGTGACAGAGAACGGCCAGTTTGTAATCAATACGGGCTTGTATAGGCAGCCAATGAAGTGAGTGAAGAAGTGGAGTAACATGGTCATGTTTTTTTGCCTTGAGCACCAGTCTGGCAGCTGAATTTTGAACTTTTGTAGCTTTTCAATGCATTGTTTTGGCGCACCTGACAGAAGAGAATTGCAGTAATCCATACGAGCTAGTACAAGAGCACAGACTAGAGTTTTTGTTGCACTAACTGTTAAGTAATGACGGATTGAGCTGATCTGACGAATGGCAGTGTAGACAGAGCGACAGATGTGATTGATGAAGTTGTTAATAGGCATGTTGTCAGAAATAATGTAGCCAAGATTCCTAGTCGATGTTGTGAACAGAATATCCGAACTGGCTACGTGAATTGACTTCGGAAGAGACAAAGTACTGCGTAATTTATTGTTGCAAAATAGAAGTGCTTCAGTCTTGTCATCATTCAGCTTGAGTTTGCTGAACGTCATCCAAGACTTTACCTCACCAATGTACTCTTGCATCAATTGGACAGTGGAGTCCATATTAGAGGGATCAGTATGAGTATATAGCTGAGTATCATCTGCAAATGATTGGCTTTTAACTGAATGCTTTTCGATCAGTAGAAGTAGTGGCCTTGTATACAGTACAAAAAGTCTAGCGCAACAATGTACGTACGTGCTACGTAGAGATACATAGAGATAATCTAAAAAAACATTAATTTAAATACAGTATATTCAATCGATGGGAAATTTTGATACATCATTTTTATTGTCGCCACGAGTCTGCCTGCAAAATTTCAGCTCGCTCGCATACGGGAAGTGGGTTAAAATGCGATCAAACGTTTTTGCGACAAACAATCAAGCAGACCACGAGTTAATATAAATGATTTAAAAAGAAATTTACGTAACGTAAAAATCGGCGTTATATATAAAAATCGAACTTACAGAATTTTAAAATTTCAAGATATTTCATTTTAAATTTTTAAAAAATGAAATACGAAACTTTTCAGATAAAAACAACCTCTTCTGTCCGCCACTTTCTAACACGAACAAGCAAATTACTTTAACACAATTAAATGAAGAACCATTTCGCTTCAGCTTATCTGTTTACCAAAGATAGTTGACGAAATAATTTAGACAAAATAAAGTAAAAATTGATTGATATAAAATAAAAATATTTTAAAACTAAGTTTATAATGAATGCTGACGTTCTCTGTTCATTTACAGCGCCTGCGTTTAATATAACCACACATGGACCTAGACAAAAGGCACTGAGTATTGCCTGTTTGAAAGGTCCTTTGCAGTATTTTGAAGATTCGGAAACTTATGGAACGTTCTATTTATTTATGAACATCAGCTTCAAACAAGAAATAGCAAAGTAGGTCATTATATTTTTCTGTTGAAAACAAAAGTACAAGAATAAAAGAGCAAGATTAAAGGCATAAATAAAAATATAAAAATTTAATTGGTCATATATTTTTGCTTCCGTTAATATTATAAGACGCGTTTGGATCATCTAGAGGGCAGAAGAATAAAAAGTAGGAAAAGAGAAGTAGATCGAGCAGGGAAGAGAGAGATGGGGAGAATATACATAGATAACAAGAGAAAGCGAACTGAAACTGGTAGATGGTGATTGTTTGATAATTTTGTATTGTTTCTTCCTTACTGTCCCTGTGACTAGATAACAGACTCCCATCGAAGGAATATGATAAGAAAACATTTTAAAAAAAAATCAGTTGTATCTGCGCCTCGCTTTGAAGAAAACTAAAATATAAATAGCTTTTGATTCTCTGATTTATTTGTTAGCCGTTATTTATAAATAATCAGGCCTTTGAAAAGGTTCTGGAAACTTTGAATGAGAAGGTATGTGCTTAAAGTGTGGTCGTATTTTCATTGTAATTTCTTTTTTCATGGAAGAACTCCATTATTTAATTGACGTAACGTGTCGAATACATCAGGGGAATTTTTTTTTAAAAGTTTGAATACCTTTTAACAAAGATATTTCAGTTGATATTTTAAAAAAATGTATAGATGCTGTTGATTTTAACCAGATTCCTCGGACACAAGTTTAAACATTACAATGTTAATGGCAATACGCTGAATGTTTTTGTACTTGCATGCGTGGCGTTTGTATATGTGAAAGTAATACGTGGCGGCACAGCGAACATAATGTTAATAAGTTGTTTACATTTAATGAAAAGTTCATTCCAAGAACACCTCGATTGTGGACGACAACTCAAGGAAGCTATTATGAGTGAAGAGCAATCATCGTTAATTGATAATGCACTGGACTTTGTTCGACAATCTGACTTACCTTTTAGCACCCAAAGTAAGTGAATTAGCTCGTGTTTCTGTCAGTTTTATATGGTAGTAGAAACACTATATAATTTATTTTTTTTATCTTTCGGTTTCTGACAGATTTTCTCTGTTAATTTATTTTCGCGATTATTTTTCTGATTATATAGATCGGACACATTTATTATTATTGTTAATTTAATTTTGAAGATCCCAAAATGACATGAATACAATTAAATGGAGAATTTCCTTAAAATTAACTCACACTTAATTTGTAATTGTACAGAAATTAACTCTTAGATTCGGCTTATTTTAATTCTTTGAGATTTTCGATTTCCTCACTGAGTTAAAATTGCTATTCACGGGTAATACGTGTTCTTTAAGGCCCGGCGCGCTGATCACGGGTAATACGTGTTCTTTAAGGCCCGGCGCGCTGATCACGGGTAATACGTGTTCTTTAAGGCCCGGCGCGCTGATCACGGGTAATACGTGTTCTTTAAGGCCCGGCGCGCTGATCACGGGTAATACGTGTTCTTTAAGGCCCGGCGCGCTGATCACGGGTAATACGTGTTCTTTAAGGCCCGGCGCGCTGATCACGGGTAATACGTGTTCTTTAAGGCCCGGCGCGCTGATCACGGGTAATACGTGTTCTTTAAGGCCCGGCGCGCTGATCACGGGTAATACGTGTTCTTTAAGGCCCGGCGCGCTGATCACGGGTAATACGTGTTCTTTAAGGCCCGGCGCGCTGATCACGGGTAATACGTGTTCTTTAAGGCCCGGCGCGCTGATCACGGGTAATACGTGTTCTTTAAGGCCCGGCGCGCTGATCACGGGTAATACGTGTTCTTTAAGGCCCGGCGCGCTGATCACGGGTAATACGTGTTCTTTAAGGCCCGGCGCGCTGATCACGGGTAATACGTGTTCTTTAAGGCCCGGCGCGCTGATCACGGGTAATACGTGTTCTTTAAGGCCCGGCGCGCTGATCACGGGTAATACGTGTTCTTTAAGGCCCGGCGCGCTGATCACGGGTAATACGTGTTCTTTAAGGCCCGGCGCGCTGATCACGGGTAATACGTGTTCTTTAAGGCCCGGCGCGCTGATCACGGGTAATACGTGTTCTTTAAGGCCCGGCGCGCTGATCACGGGTAATACGTGTTCTTTAAGGCCCGGCGCGCTGATCACGGGTAATACGTGTTCTTTAAGGCCCGGCGCGCTGATCACGGGTAATACGTGTTCTTTAAGGCCCGGCGCGCTGATCACGGGTAATACGTGTTCTTTAAGGCCCGGCGCGCTGATCACGGGTAATACGTGTTCTTTAAGGCCCGGCGCGCTGATCACGGGTAATACGTGTTCTTTAAGGCCCGGCGCGCTGATCACGGGGAATACGTGTTCTTTAAGGCCCGGCGCGCTGATCACGGGTAATACGTGTTCTTTAAGGCCCGGCGCGCTGATCACGGGTAATACGTGTTCTTTAAGGCCCGGCGCGCTGATCACGGGTAATACGTGTTCTTTAAGGCCCGGCGCGCTGATCACGGGTAATACGTGTTCTTTAAGGCCCGGCGCGCTGATCACGGGTAATACGTGTTCTTTAAGGCCCGGCGCGCTGATCACGGGTAATACGTGTTCTTTAAGGCCCGGCGCGCTGATCACGGGTAATACGTGTTCTTTAAGGCCCGGCGCGCTGATCACGGGTAATACGTGTTCTTTAAGGCCCGGCGCGCTGATCACGGGTAATACGTGTTCTTTAAGGCCCGGCGCGCTGATCACGGGTAATACGTGTTCTTTAAGGCCCGGCGCGCTGATCACGGGTAATACGTGTTCTTTAAGGCCCGGCGCGCTGATCACGGGTAATACGTGTTCTTTAAGGCCCGGCGCGCTGATCACGGGTAATACGTGTTCTTTAAGGCCCGGCGCGCTGATCACGGGTAATACGTGTTCTTTAAGGCCCGGCGCGCTGATCACGGGTAATACGTGTTCTTTAAGGCCCGGCGCGCTGATCACGGGTAATACGTGTTCTTTAAGGCCCGGCGCGCTGATCACGGGTAATACGTGTTCTTTAAGGCCCGGCGCGCTGATCACGGGTAATACGTGTTCTTTAAGGCCCGGCGCGCTGATCACGGGTAATACGTGTTCTTTAAGGCCCGGCGCGCTGATCACGGGTAATACGTGTTCTTTAAGGCCCGGCGCGCTGATCACGGGTAATACGTGTTCTTTAAGGCCCGGCGCGCTGATCACGGGTAATACGTGTTTTTTAAGGCCCGGCGCGCTGATCACGGGTAATACGTGTTCTTTAAGGCCCGGCGCGCTGATCACGGGTAATACGTGTTCTTTAAGGCCCGGCGCGCTGATCACGGGTAATACGTGTTCTTTAAGGCCCGGCGCGCTGATCACGGGTAATACGTGTTCTTTAAGGCCCGGCGCGCTGATCACGGGTAATACGTGTTCTTTAAGGCCCGGCGCGCTGATCACGGGTAATACGTGTTCTTTAAGGCCCGGCGCGCTGATCACGGGTAATACGTGTTCTTTAAGGCCCGGCGCGCTGATCACGGGTAATACGTGTTCTTTAAGGCCCGGCGCGCTGATCACGGGTAATACGTGTTCTTTAAGGCCCGGCGCGCTGATCACGGGTAATACGTGTTCTTTAAGGCCCGGCGCGCTGATCACGGGTAATACGTGTTCTTTAAGGCCCGGCGCGCTGATTTAAATTACTTAACCTAAACACTATTTCGGCCTTTTGTTTTTAACTTTTATTAAATTAGATTATGTATGTGATTTCTATCTGTTCTTATTTATGACATAAACTCTTCCTATATTGCTGTGACATCGTAGGCAGCTGGAGTACGTGATAAAGTCGGCAGTTGTAATGAGATAATTGTAGGGAGAATTTGTTATCGTTTCTATGGATTCAGTCTTAAACTGAATATGTAAATAACAGAAACAAAATGGCCGTCCTCAAATGAAGACATGAAATCAACACATTAATTTGTAAGGAGGACCTTTGTTTTAAATAATAGAAATTCAAATATCTAAGTATTTGACAAGTGCTGTAAACAATATTGGAACGCGAAAGAGATAATGTAGAGACGTAAAATATTTGTTTATGAAGACAGTTGAGGATAGTGAAATTGTTTATGAAGACAGTTGAGGATAGTGAAATTGTTTATGAAGACAGTTGAGGATAGTGAAATTGTTTATGAAGACAGTTGAGGATAGTGAAATTGTTTATGAAGACAGTTGAGGATAGTGAAATTGTTTATGAAGACAGTTGAGGATAGTGAAATTGTTTATGAAGACAGTTGAGGATCGTGAAATTGTTTATGAAGACAGTTGAGGATAGTGAAATTGTTTATGAAGACAGTTGAGGATAGTGAAATTGTTTATGAAGACAGTTGAGGATAGTGAAATTGTTTATGAAGACAGTTGAGGATAGTGAAATTGTTTATGAAGACAGTTGAGGATAGTGAAATTGTTTATGAAGACAGTTGAGGATAGTGAAATTGTTTATGAAGACAGTTGAGAATAGTGAAATTGTTTATGAAGACAGTTGAGGATAGTGAAATTGTTTATGAAGACAGTTGAGGATAGTGAAATTGTCTATGAAGACAGTTGAGGATAGTGAAATTGTTTATGAAGACAGTTGAGGATAGTGAAATTGTTTATGAAGACAGTTGAGGATAGTGAAATTGTTTATGAAGACAGTTGAGGATAGTGAAATTGTTTATGAAGACAGTTGAGGATAGTGAAATTGTTTATGAAGACAGTTGAGAATAGTGAAATTTTGTTCAATGACAAAACAATCTAAATGTGCTATTTGAGTTTTCTGGAAGGTAAAAAAAACAAACTATTTTGTAATGATAATAATTACTATAGTAACAAATAACTACTAATTCCCATCAGTCTTTTATAACATCATTGCCCTTTGAACTTTGACCTACTCTCATCCCAGCTGTTCTGATGATGGGCTCAAACCCATGCGCTGACAATAAAAAGTTTCTGACAGAAATCAAAGCTTCACTGCTGCAGTGTGGCGACACGTCCTCTAAACTCGTGCAAGCGACACACAAAAACAAGACATGGGCCGTGTTTGTGATCAAAGACTCACTTTGCCAGTAAGTGTCTTGTCGACTTCCTTTCGGATACAAATTTAAATCACTTAGTTTTTATTACTTTTTTAAAGAATGTATCCTTTTTACTTTTATTTCCAACACTTTTAAACATTTATGTCGATAAACAGAAGGGATGTTTGGAATAACTTTAATATTTTGAATAAATAAGTTAAATTCATAAAAATAAAAGCAAGTGTCACGAAAAATATAAATTCCCATAATATATATTTATATGAGGCTGAAAATGGAAATACAGGAAAACTACGAATAAAAATTCGCAAATAAAAGACGCACATTGAAATCAAATATATCAAACATTTAATTAAGTAAAAAATATCTTTGCTATAAATTTTTTTAACAAAGTTTCTTTAATCTATTCAGGAACGTATATTGATATATTAATATTTTGCGTTGCTTATACGAAAATAATTGGACTAATTTGACATCTTGACGTGTTAATAAATATAATTGGTTTCATATGTTATTCGAAGTTGAAGTATTTTACTTTAAAACAACAACAACAACAACAATATTTACATATAGCACTTATTAAAGTAGTTTATCTTAATGGCCTGTGGCATCAAATCAACGGTCACGATCTTTTTGAAACTCTTTCAAGGAATTGATGAGACTTTCGTTTTTCTTGAGATTCAGCCCCGTCCCCCAATCAGTAATTTTTGGTTGTGAAGCATTTGGGGTTGATTTAGCATTTAGACTTTCTGGTGCAGTGTTATACCGTGCCCTAATTATAGCTTTAAATTAGGACACTAACTTCTCTCTCGTTTATCTGAACACATGGGTAGGGGAGATCAAAACTAGTGTTTTAATTTGTATGTGTGTCTGTGTTGATAGTTCATTCTGTTGAACTGTTTATGTTTGTTGCTATTTACATATGGTTGACATACTATGAAAAAAAAAGAACAATCCAAATTTAAACACATGTTTATAAAACATTAAAATGATTGCCAATTTATAATCTCTATTTAAAAAATCTTTAGTTATATAAATTTATGTTTTTGCTGAACTTTAAGTTAGCGAGATAGAAATAAAAACTAAAAGCTTTAAGATTTCATTTCCTAAATTTGTAAAAAATATAAAAGAAAGTAAAAAAATAATAATTACATTTACCTTATTTGAATCGTTTTTCAAATGTGTCGATTAAATTAAGTGATAGCATATAAAAAATTATTTATATCCCAATTAATAATTTTTCTTTTTTGTTTCCTTATAAATTAAAGCTTTGTATTGTCTGCGTATTTGAGTGCAGTGATAGGCAGGCAGTCATTCTGTTAACAATTTGGTCTCGTTAGTTCAATAGCAATGCAACCCATGGGAGTTAACAATTTGGTCTCGTTAGTTCAATAGCAATGCAACCCATGGGAGTTAACAATTTGGTCTCGTTAGTTCAATAGCAATGCAACCCATGGGAGTTAACAATTTGGTCTCGTTAGTTCAATAGCAATGCAACCCATGGGAGTTAACAATTTGGTCTCGTTAGTTCAATAGCAATGCAACCCATGGGAGTTAACAATTTGGTCTCGTTAGTTCAATAGCAATGCAACCCATGGGAGTTAACAATTTGGTCTCGTTAGTTCAATAGCAATGCAACCCATGGGAGTTAACAATTTGGTCTCGTTAGTTCAATAGCAATGCAACCCATGGGAGTTAACAATTTGGTCTCGTTAGTTCAATAGCAATGCAACCCATGGGAGTTAACAATTTGGTCTCGTTAGTTCAATAGCAATGCAACCCATGGGAGTTAACAATTTGGTCTCGTTAGTTCAATAGCAATGCAACCCATGGGAGTTAACAATTTGGTCTCGTTAGTTCAATAGCAATGCAACCCATGGG
Organism: Ampullaceana balthica; assembly: GCA_944989445.1. Classification (NCBI taxonomy): domain Eukaryota; kingdom Metazoa; phylum Mollusca; class Gastropoda; family Lymnaeidae; genus Ampullaceana; species Ampullaceana balthica. Next base: position 33,094 of record CALYLW010001172.1, read on the forward strand.
AGTTAACAATTTGGTCTCGTTAGTTCAATAGCAATGCAACCCATGGGAGTTAACAATTTGGTCTCGTTAGTTCAATAGCAATGCAACCCATGGGAGTTAACAATTTGGTCTCGTTAGTTCAATAGCAATGCAACCCATGGGAGTTAACAATTTGGTCTCGTTAGTTCAATAGCAATGCAACCCATGGGAGTTAACAATTTGGTCTCGTTAGTTCAATAGCAATGCAACCCATGGGAGTTAACAATTTGGTCTCGTTAGTTCAATAGCAATGCAACCCATGGGAGTTAACAATTTGGTCTCGTTAGTTCAATAGCAATGCAACCCATGGGAGTTAACAATTTGGTCTCGTTAGTTCAATAGCAATGCAACCCATGGGAGTTAACAATTTGGTCTCGTTAGTTCAATAGCAATGCAACCCATGGGAGTTAACAATTTGGTCTCGTTAGTTCAATAGCAATGCAACCCATGGGAGTTAACAATTTGGTCTCGTTAGTTCAATAGCAATGCAACCCATGGGAGTTAACAATTTGGTCTCGTTAGTTCAATAGCAATGCAACCCATGGGAGTTAACAATTTGGTCTCGTTAGTTCAATAGCAATGCAACCCATGGGAGTTAACAATTTGGTCTCGTTAGTTCAATAGCAATGCAACCCATGGGAGTTAACAATTTGGTCTCGTTAGTTCAATAGCAATGCAACCCATGGGAGTTAACAATTTGGTCTCGTTAGTTCAATAGCAATGCAACCCATGGGAGTTAACAATTTGGTCTCGTTAGTTCAATAGCAATGCAACCCATGGGAGTTAACAATTTGGTCTCGTTAGTTCAATAGCAATGCAACCCATGGGAGTTAACAATTTGGTCTCGTTAGTTCAATAGCAATGCAACCCATGGGAGTTAACAATTTGGTCTCGTTAGTTCAATAGCAATGCAACCCATGGGAGTTAACAATTTGGTCTCGTTAGTTCAATAGCAATGCAACCCATGGGAGTTAACAATTTGGTCTCGTTAGTTCAATAGCAATGCAACCCATGGGAGTTAACAATTTGGTCTCGTTAGTTCAATAGCAATGCAACCCATGGGAGTTAACAATTTGGTCTCGTTAGTTCAATAGCAATGCAACCCATGGGAGTTAACAATTTGGTCTCGTTAGTTCAATAGCAATGCAACCCATGGGAGTTAACAATTTGGTCTCGTTAGTTCAATAGCAATGCAACCCATGGGAGTTAACAATTTGGTCTCGTTAGTTCAATAGCAATGCAACCCATGGGAGTTAACAATTTGGTCTCGTTAGTTCAATAGCAATGCAACCCATGGGAGTTAACAATTTGGTCTCGTTAGTTCAATAGCAATGCAACCCATGGGAGTTAACAATTTGGTCTCGTTAGTTCAATAGCAATGCAACCCATGGGAGTTAACAATTTGGTCTCGTTAGTTCAATAGCAATGCAACCCATGGGAGTTAACAATTTGGTCTCGTTAGTTCAATAGCAATGCAACCCATGGGAGTTAACAATTTGGTCTCGTTAGTTCAATAGCAATGCAACCCATGGGAGTTAACAATTTGGTCTCGTTAGTTCAATAGCAATGCAACCCATGGGAGTTAACAATTTGGTCTCGTTAGTTCAATAGCAATGCAACCCATGGGAGTTAACAATTTGGTCTCGTTAGTTCAATAGCAATGCAACCCATGGGAGTTAACAATTTGGTCTCGTTAGTTCAATAGCAATGCAACCCATGGGAGTTAACAATTTGGTCTCGTTAGTTCAATAGCAATGCAACCCATGGGAGTTAACAATTTGGTCTCGTTAGTTCAATAGCAATGCAACCCATGGGAGTTAACAATTTGGTCTCGTTAGTTCAATAGCAATGCAACCCATGGGAGTTAACAATTTGGTCTCGTTAGTTCAATAGCAATGCAACCCATGGGAGTTAACAATTTGGTCTCGTTAGTTCAATAGCAATGCAACCCATGGGAGTTAACAATTTGGTCTCGTTAGTTCAATAGCAATGCAACCCATGGGAGTTAACAATTTGGTCTCGTTAGTTCAATAGCAATGCAACCCATGGGAGTTAACAATTTGGTCTCGTTAGTTCAATAGCAATGCAACCCATGGGAGTTAACAATTTGGTCTCGTTAGTTCAATAGCAATGCAACCCATGGGAGTTAACAATTTGGTCTCGTTAGTTCAATAGCAATGCAACCCATGGGAGTTAACAATTTGGTCTCGTTAGTTCAATAGCAATGCAACCCATGGGAGTTAACAATTTGGTCTCGTTAGTTCAATAGCAATGCAACCCATGGGAGTTAACAATTTGGTCTCGTTAGTTCAATAGCAATGCAACCCATGGGAGTTAACAATTTGGTCTCGTTAGTTCAATAGCAATGCAACCCATGGGAGTTAACAATTTGGTCTCGTTAGTTCAATAGCAATGCAACCCATGGGAGTTAACAATTTGGTCTCGTTAGTTCAATAGCAATGCAACCCATGGGAGTTAACAATTTGGTCTCGTTAGTTCAATAGCAATGCAACCCATGGGAGTTAACAATTTGGTCTCGTTAGTTCAATAGCAATGCAACCCATGGGAGTTAACAATTTGGTCTCGTTAGTTCAATAGCAATGCAACCCATGGGAGTTAACAATTTGGTCTCGTTAGTTCAATAGCAATGCAACCCATGGGAGTTAACAATTTGGTCTCGTTAGTTCAATAGCAATGCAACCCATGGGAGTTAACAATTTGGTCTCGTTAGTTCAATAGCAATGCAACCCATGGGAGTTAACAATTTGGTCTCGTTAGTTCAATAGCAATGCAACCCATGGGAGTTAACAATTTGGTCTCGTTAGTTCAATAGCAATGCAACCCATGGGAGTTAACAATTTGGTCTCGTTAGTTCAATAGCAATGCAACCCATGGGAGTTAACAATTTGGTCTCGTTAGTTCAATAGCAATGCAACCCATGGGAGTTAACAATTTGGTCTCGTTAGTTCAATAGCAATGCAACCCATGGGAGTTAACAATTTGGTCTCGTTAGTTCAATAGCAATGCAACCCATGGGATTTGTAACGTTTGTTTATTCCATTTAGGCTTTAAACCTAAGCTGTCATCACGAAGCATGACATCGTTGTTACAGAGTTTTTAAATATAAGGAAAAATGACTTAGTAAAAAAGACTAAAGACATATTAAAAAAAAGGGAACTTTGAATTAAACAGTTCAAATCTTCACACAGATACTTAAAAACATCCAAACAATGTGTCATTGACGCAGTTGACGCCATGTGTGGCGAGTCGTTGTTAAGCTTTGAAATCGGACTTCGTCTCATGGAAAGATTACACAATTTTGTACCATACCAATGTAAAAACATAACAACAGGTAACACTTTTATATTAGTTTCCATAAGAAATTCGTAATCTTTTAAATAACTTATAATTCAGACAAAGTCCTACGAAAAAAATTCCTTCTTCTAAATGTAGATAATGTTTAAAATGAACTTTTTAGAACCGCTTCTCTGCGTAACTTGTTTGTTCTTTGCTCTCCTCTAGTATTTGGGTTTAGTTCAGCAACACACAGTGGCAATTGGACCACTGTGAGTACGTCATGTCGGAAAAGTACTACGCAGTATTTTGAGGATTCAAAACCATTTGGAACTTTCTATTTATTTATGAACATTACCTACCAAAAATCAATAGCAGAGTAGGTCAACTGTAAACTGATTTTTGTTTTAGTGCCCTTCTGGCTGTAAATAACTGATTATATTTTACGGAACAAATAATTTAGTCTTGTGTTCATAACAGTGTGAAGAAATTAAAGTAAGATTATAATCAGTCACAAAAGTTTTTTCCATTATGTTTTGTAATTTAAGATGTATTTTATAACACACTTATGCACACACACACACACACACACACACACACACACACACACACACACACACACACACACACACATATATATATATATATATATATATAAACCTTAATAGCTACACATATGGAGACATGTAGATATACACAGTGGCATAAACTGTTACCTGTTCTCTCTCTTTCCCCTCCTCTTAATATTCAAGACTGTGATGAAACTTTGGAAGGGAAAATAGGGAAATTTATATATTTTTTAAAATTTGGAACAATTGTATTTTTGTTGTTTGTAACTTTATCTAATTTTGCGAGCAGCACTATGGAAGATCAGTTTTATTGTGCCCAGAAACTTAAAAGAAGAGAAATGAGCGACCAACAATTATATCTCATTAGTGTTGCAGTGGAGCTAGCGCAACACTCAATTTTACCTAACACGACGCAAAGTAAGTGCAATGGCAGCATTGAATTATTAGTTTTTTAAAATCAGGCAGCTCTATAATTAATGGCATTCCATGAGAATTCATAATGGACTTATTCATTTTAACATTTGGATTTGAGGATAAACTTTGAGAATTCCAAACTTAAGAGTTTAAGAATCCGCCATTTTGAAGTTAAATTTGTAAAATAAACAATATAAAATAATATATAAATTTTTTACAATAGATCATTATAGTGGATTTTTTGTGTGCAGATTATTTAGACGTTTATCATTTCAATAAATGTAAGTATATATTAGGAAAAAAATATTTTTAATCTATATGTATATTGTTTCTAATTTTTGTAATGAGCACATTTTAAAATCGAAAAATCTCAGTTATATGGCCTGTGTCATTAATGAGATTACACAATAATTAAATATTTACAGTATCTTAGTGGGAATTTTAGTTAAAAATTTCCAGCATCATCATTTGTGATTTCCTCTTTGTTTCCAACATCATCCTTTCTGATTTCATCTTTGTTTCCAACATCATCCTTTCTGATTTCATCTTTGTTTCCAACATCATCATTTCTGATTCATCTTTGATTTTGTCCCAGCCGTCCTCATGATGAGCTCAAACCCTTGTGCTGACAATAAAACTTTGGTCAAGGAGGTCAGAAAGTCATTGTCCAAATGTGGGGACTCGTCCACTAGAATAACTCATTCAGAGTACAAAAACAGGAACTGGACGATATTCGTCATAAAGGAATCGCTTTGTCAGTAAGTAAAATACAAGGTAATAATGCGCAGAGGTTCCCAACCCCGTGCCAGCGGGCGCCATGGCGCCCGCGAAAGGATTTGTATATGCCCGCCACAGAGACAACATTTTTTCATAAACATTAATTTAAAATGTGAATTATATTTATTTATTTCTCAGAATTTTAATTTGTTTTAATGCCTAGGTTTATAAAATACGTTCGTATGTTTGCGATTTTGTATGTATGAGTGGTTCCTTTGCTGACAGTACTTGTCACAAATTGTATAGCGGGAGCCAGACTGCACTCTTCACGCTAGCCTGGAACACTCCTGGAATAAGGATTGATGTGCAAATAGCATTCCCTGCCTGGAACCGCATTGTTGTCATTGTGATTGTGATTGCTGCCCCGTTCGAGTCGCGACAGTTAGCTAAGAGACATCATCGTCTGACGAAACACGAATTTGAAGTTTTGATATTCCTTCTGTAAATTTATAACGGGGCAAAAGTGAGGTGCGTAATCTATTATATTAATAAGTGATAATCTATTATGATTGTGGGGATAGTTATAGTCCTTGTTATAATACATTTATGCATTTAATGTAGTACAGACTTTTGCAATACCATTGATATTATATTGTAGTTCAAATACTATTTATTATTTATGTATAAGCCCTAAAATGATTGGACCGAGTAAAAGACAACAAACCTATAAATTTAACACTGACTGGGAGGAATCATATTGTTTTGTTAATTTGAAAAATAAATGCGTTTGTTTGTTGTGTGGTAGTAGCTTTGCAGTGCCGAAAAAACATAATGTTGAACGACACTTTCAGACAATTCATGCCACTTTTGATGTGAATTATCCACTTAAATCTGAAGTAAGAACGAAACAATATGTCAATTAAAATCAAGTCTAACTGCACAACAGACTGTTTTCACTAGACAGGTGGAAAATTCTAAAAAGGACGCCATTGCTTCTTTCAAAATTTCTCACATGCTCGCACAAAAGAACAAACCTTCCATTGATGTTGAGTTGTTTCAGGAACTATTTTTGACTGGTGCCGATTGTTTGTTTGATAGATTTTCTAAGAAACGTGAGATTGTATCAGCAATACAAGACTTACAGTTGTCAAATAACACCGTCACAAGAAGAAAACATGCAATTTCAACAGACATACAAACTCAGTTAAAGACTGACTTGGAAATATGTGACTGGTTCTTGCTACAATTTGAGGAGTCAACAGATATATCAGACACTGCACAGTAAGCAGTTATGGTGAGAATGGTATTTAGTAACTTTACAGTAAAAGAGGATATTTTACAAATATTACCTATGAAAGGACAGACAAGGGATGAGGTTATTAATAATACATTCAGAACATATGCCAAGTCAATAAATATGCCTTTGCACAAGCTGTCTGCGATAACCACCAATGGGGCACCAGCAATGGTAGGTAATAACAAAGGATTTATTGCCCTCTTCAAGAAGGATGAATTATTTTCAAACTTTATTTCCTACCACTGTATTATCCACCAGGAAGCTCTGTGTTGTAAAATATTGCCATTTGAACACGTTATGAAAATAGTTACAAAAATAATCAATTCTATTCGCGCAGCTCCTTTGCAACATCGACTTTTCAAGGCCCTGTTAGAAGATACTGAAGATAAAGATGATCTTATTCTGTATACTGAAGTACGTTGGCTCAGTAAAGGAAAGTTTCTTACAAGATTTTTGAGTTTAATTGAAGAAGAAACAAAATTTATAAACGATAAAAAGAAAAATTATGATGAACTAGCTGACTCTAGCTGGCTCATTGATTTGGGAATTTTCACAGAGATCATGGAAAAATTGAATTCTTTAAATTGGAGTTGCGGGGGAAAGACAAAAACATAGCTGAAATGATAAGCTCTGTAAAGTCATTTAAAGCATAATTGGATTTGTTGATATCACATCTGCAGATCGATTCTCTCGCGCATTTCCCACGTATGAAGAAAATGCTAGGTAACAATGAACTAAACGGGTCTTTATTAATTAAGCATCTTCAAGTGTTAAAAACAGTTTGTAGAGAGATTTTTGCAGTTTACACATATTGAGCCAATTATTTCCTTCTGTATCAATCCTTTTACTTGGCAAATAAATGTAATGGAAATGGCCGCATGTATTGCAGATGTTGTTCAAAGTAAGACAGAAGAACTAGAGTTAGAACTGTTGGACCTTAAGAATGATATTTTGCTAAACTCCTTAATATCAGGTGACTTTTGGAATAAAGTGGACAGAGAAGAGTTCCCATTTTTGAAAAAATGGCATATAAAATTGAACCATTTTTCGGTTCGACATATTTATGCGAATCATTGTTTTCAAATATGATCTTAATAAAAATCAAGATATAGATCTCCCGACTCACCGATTATCATCTTTATGATTGTTTGCTAACAGGATTATTCTCTTACTCTCCTAATTATGAGCCACTGGCCAATGATATGCAATCCCAAAGATTACATTGACATAGTGATATTATATTTTTTATATTATGTTTTCTTTGTATTTGTGTTTTTTTATTTATTTTGTTTACGTTTTGTAAATACATTTCTCTCTGTGTATGCAATTTGAATAATAATTTAATTATTTTGAAATAGGTTTGTTTATTATTTAATTAATTTATTAATAAATTATGAATATAACAAAATAAATTATGGGAAAATGAGAAGTTATGGAAGGAGTTTGTCCATTAAAAATAGTTGGTGCCCGCCACCCTACCGATATTTTAGAATGTGCTCTAGAGTACAAAAAGGTTGGAAACCCCTGTAATAAGGAATTGAGTTGCCAATAAACATGCTGTTTGCCGATTGTATTGGAAGGTCGCCCCACTCGTTCCATTTTATGATGTCAGGATAACCTCAATACATGCGGTTAAAATTGTTTAATTTAATTTCCTTGAACCCCCCCCCATACTATTTTTTTCTGCCAATTAATGCAAGCTGCCGACAAATATTGTCCTTAGAGTTCAGATTGACTCTGTATAAAATAAATATAGGTGAATAAGGATTTTTAAAAACCACGTTTTTATAAGTGGACTAAAAATAAGAAAATAATTTAAAACTGATAAGTTCAAGTGCTTTGGTTTACTATGACTTAAAATGTGGGGCGGGTGCTTATGAGGTGTTTGGTATAAAAATTAAAGATTTATAATTTAGAAGGCAAAAGAGCGATCTATAAGTGAGAGAATGAGTGAACTGCATATGTAAAACATCATAAGCGCCCGCCCCACTTTTTTAGTCATATGAAATCAAAGCACTTGAACTTATAAGTTTTAAATTATTTTCTTCTTTTTATTCCACTTATAAAAACGTGGTTTTTAAAGGAATCTTTTTTTTTACCTCTATTTATTTTATTCTTTTTAGTCTAAGTGTAAAATCATAGAGTGTATCGAAAATTTTATTTCTTGAAACTCATCGCGTGACAAACATTACAGACTGAAACTGACTGGACTCCCCTTGCTGTAAACAAGGGGATGTGGTCATCGATGGGTGGGGTGAACTGGCACGTGGATGTAGACAATAGCAGACGGATACAGATGCTATATAGAGATAAACTAAATAATGCTATTTTAGTTTATCTCTATATCATTATATAGCATTAACTTAATTATGGTACAATCGATCGATCTGAAATTTTAATACAATTCATTGTCATTCAAGATCTCTATCTGTGGTTAAATTTTGAGATCTCTAGAACCATCAGAAGTGGTTTAATTTTACGTTGGAAAATTTGAAATTTTGCGGACAGCCAGGAAAGAAAGCAAGTTAATAAAAACGTGGTAATAAAAAAATAAGCCATAACGTCTGTAGACAAAGTTACATGTTGCATGAAGCGACATCTAGTATTAATTGCTCATCCAATCGTTTGCAGACCAGCCCATCCCGCCCACCGGCCACTGTAAGTTAAACAATGCCTATGAGGGCATCTCAAATGTGAAAGTATTAATGATTCAACGAAAACATAGAAAAAAGCTTTACTTAAAATTCGTGCACACAAAGCTCTGAGCATGTACCACATAAGCTGGTAATACTGCCGGAGTTTTAAAGACCATCTATATTCATTTAATAACATAAGATTCTTGATCGCCGCAACTATCTTCTTTATAAAGCTACACAAGTAATATAGGTACACATGTGATTATAAATAGATACCACAAAAGCCCCTAAGTTATGTAATGAGCGTAGCTACGTGTTTTAATAGAGAAGCGGAGACAAGGTTGCACAGTTCATATCAAATGCTTGCACAAATATGTGCGCAACGTAGTCTCCTCTTACCAGATGTTTAAAAACATATATAATTAAATCCTTTTAAAAAATGCGTTGAAAACTTTCAGTGTGTTTTGTTTTCTTATTAAAATTTTACACTGTATCTTTATATTTAATGTTTGTTTATGTTTCTTAAAACTAATCAAACATGTAGTCAAAGACAGAAAAATGACGAATTAAAGAACCACAGGCCACTTAACCCAGAAAGTTTGTTATTCCATCAAATGAAATTAAAAGTCTAACTTTGATTCCATCCACAGATATTTCGAAACAAACAAACAATGCGTCATGGACGCTGCTGCTGAGAATTGCGGAGAGTCGATGTTGAACTTCCTAGCTGGTCTTGAGTCAGTCAAGAAATCAAAATTTTTAGGATACCATTGTCCTAATATCCCTACAGGTAAATTGATATTTTCCATGAAGATGGATTGCTGTTCAATTTATAAATTTATATGGTAATAAAATGAACCCAAAAAACTTTTTTAAAATAATGAGGCCCAGCTGCAGGGAGGAATGTAGAATCTCGCACGAAAAAGCAGAAAATAATTTTTTTGTCACAAACTAAGTAGTCACACAGGGGGACTCAGAACTCTAAGTTTTATTGATATTTATTGTCATTGATTGTGGGATTTAATGTGAGATATAAAATTTCATCAACTAAAACAAAAGTTCTGAGTCCCCCTGTGTGACTACTTAGTTTGTGACTAAAAAATTGTTTCTGCTTTTTCATGCGAGATTCTACATTCCTCACTGCAGCTGGGCCTCATTCTTTTAAACAAGTTTTTCTGTTCATTTTATTTTCTAATTTTAAGCGTTAACAAAAATTTGTAAAACTTAATTTCATTCATGAAGTCCTGTTAAATGTCCTGTTAGCCAAGTTCATCTAGAGACGAAATTTGTGAGCGAAATTTGACATTTTCTATAAATATAAACGTACACATTCTTAACTCCTTTCCATATGTGCGCTAATCCACTTAGCAGAATTTTTTTTCACAACACATGGATTGTCTATATAAGACATTCTATGATTTCGCTTGTTCTATCTGGAATGATTTTCCATACACACTACACATATCATATACACAACACGACTATGCATCACGGGAAGTGTGTCATTTTTTACTTTTGTTTTTCCGCTCGACCGACCGCCTGCGAACCCAATAGACGTCGGTGAAGTTAATATAAGGGATTGAATTAGACAACCCCTTAAAAACAAAGTTTTTAACTATAAATCCCTTATATATGAGACATAACTAAAAAGTATTTATCATGCTTAAACGCGACAAACATTTACAGACTGAGATTACCTTAAATACCATTTGTTGTAAAACGGAAAAAGTTTTGGTCACGGATTGTTGAACTTAACTCAGTGTGACGCTTAAAATGTCAACAAAAGCTTGCCGCTACATATAGAGATAAACTAAAAATGCATTAATTTAATTACCGTACATTCGATCGATCTGAAAATGTAATAGCTTTATCCTCCCCACAAGCCAAACATACTGTGAAAATTCAGCTCTCTAGCAAGTCAGAAAACGTGTTTACGAGCGTTTTGAAAAAGTTGACGACAGAACCGGATGCGTTGAATCCGGAATCCTTCACGAGTTAATAGGATAGGGGCCTCAAAAAGGGTACATAAAAGGACCGTCGAAATCAAGCAGATATGTATTATGGCTGTGACACTTTTGATAAAATCCAAAATAGGAATCGAAACACAAGAAAATTGTTTAGTTGTTGGCGATTGAGACATCATCTCACAACAAAGCCTTGTTTTGATTGCTAAATGCCAATCACTGACAAAAAGGAGTCTAAACTTCAGGGGAATCTGCAATGTCACGGTTAAAGTGTTTGAAATTTACAAGAATGAAAAATTCTAAGCAAGTTAATACAAGTAGTTTAAGATTAGTGAAGGACGTTTTAAATTTTTTTTAAAAGTGCATGCTTGAAATTTCGAAATATTTTGGACGTAGATAAGCAGCAGAAACATGAACAACTATCCGAGTTTTTCTATTAAAGCTTAGATGTTACTGAGTTATTTATGTTTACAATAATACCTGACAAGTTTCGTTGTTCATCTCTAGAGAGTGGCTTAAAGGTAACCATACAAAATTCTGGTGGAATGGCAATGGGCGTTGCTTGTTTTAAAGGTCCTATGCAGTATTTCAAACACTCGGAAGCTTCTGGAACTTTCTATTTATTTATGAACATATCTAACCATATTGGGATAATGAAGTATGTGATGTTTTTTCAAAAGTATTTTTGCTTTAAATTACACTCATTTAAAAAACAATTGTATTATTCATTCAACGCTTTTCATTATTATGAGCTAGTTAAAAACCATTAACAATAAATATAAAAAAGTTACCTTTTCATTAGTGTATTACATACCTTTAGTATTGTGGCGTTACATATAAACGTACCGTATATACTCGTTCTAAAGCCAACTTTTGTGGGACAAAATCTAGGGGAAACGTTTGGGGGGGGGGTCGGCTTACGAGCGGGTCATAGGTAATTTCTGCATGTACATTGAATATACGAACTATATTGATTAAAGATTTCTATTGTTATTTACTGACTTTATTAAAATGAAACATAAAAAAACACATTTTCTTTTCGTTCTAATATAATAAAAGCCCTCGGGCGAATGCTATAAAAATGACACCAATCTTCTCTGTTATTTAAATATCTTTGTTCTTCAACCTAAACAAAAATAAACAATCATAATGACCGATTTATCTTGTAGTTTTTAAATAATATTAACCATCTGGTTTCACGCTGTCATATTATTTTTTGGGGTTGGCTTACGAGCGGGTTATACACTTTTTATGTTATTCTCTTCCATAGTAGAGAGAGGGTCGGCTTATGAACGAACGGGCTTTAGAACGAGTATATACGGTATTGATAATTAAGAGAGAGAGAGAGAGAGAGAGAGAGAGAGAGAGAGAGAGAGAGAGAGAGAGAGAGAGAGAGAGAGAGAGAGAGAGAGAGAGAGAGAGAGAGAGAGAGAGACTGAAATCAAAAGCGAAATAACGAGAAAGAAAAAGAACAGAGAAAGAGACAAGAGAGAAATGCACAGGTGAATGAATCGTTAGCAAATGATCGTCGGATCATTATTCCGTAGCTTTTACTTCCCATTGCGCAGTACTGAAATACGAGTAATTTGTCCAATGCTAACTCAGTGCATCAAAATCCATGGCTCTTTTTATATATCAGTGTCGCCATTGGTTTGTTGTAAAGTTGATCCATAAGGTGTTTTAGCTGGTTTGACTATATAGGATCCAGAATACAGCTGCCAGATTGTTACACTTACAAAGTGGTTTGCTCATGCTGAACCAGCCTCACTTCCTGTCATTGATCCGAATCTCACGGCTTTCTCGTGTCTTCTGGGGAAACAAACAAAGAAACGTTTGGGTACTTGAACGACACAAAATGCGGTCACCTCTACTTTGTTACTCATTGCCAAAGAAATTCTAGAAAAGGCTTGAAACTCATTTGTTCAGTGCAGGGGGAACTGCATTAAATAGTTCCTGGCAATGGCACCATTTTACTCTCTTGCTCTCTCACAATTATCTATCTTACCATTTTCGCCCTCTCCGTTTCATTCATATATCCCCTCGTTTTCTGCATGTGCTATGAGAATTGATCATGAATTGATACCAACGAAGGAGAAATGTAGGACGCAATAATCTTCTAAATAGAAGGAGCGTCTGTAACAGATAAGATAAGATAAATTAGAGAGAGAATTTCAAACCGTCGGATATAGCTGTTGCCTTAAAAATCAATTATGACGCCGCTAAAAGTTGTTCACGAATAGTAAATCTATAGTGATATGAATGTGCCTTGTGAGTGAGGGTGAGTGGATTTACGTGTTTTTTTAGAGAATACAGGTATATGACCAACTCTATGAAATAATACAGCATAGTACCAGAGCCGTCTTTACACCATTTTGGGCCCCTGGGCAAAGAAAGAGTGCTGCCCCCCCCCCAGGAAAAAAAAATAAATGGTTGATAATATTAAAAATAATGTATTCTTTATTTTATTGTCACTATACTAATTTCAACAAAATTGTTGTTAAGACATGCTGTAATGCTGCAACTATAATCAACATTAAACATGAAAAACAGAGAAAAGAGATTTCATTTACATGTTTTATAGTATTACTCATGATATTTACAAAAAAGCAAAAAACAAAAAAAACAATACACTAAAAAACAACAACAACAGATATTTACATCTAAGTATTACTTGTGTTATTTACAAATAAAGCAAAAAAAATTTTTTTTTAATCCCAGATATTTACATATATTTTTTTAAAAATAATAAGCACCATAACACATTACATCTATTACACTAGGTCAAACAAAGGTATTAAAATTCGTAATGGAAAAAAATACTTCGATTAGAAAAATTTCAGTACGTACTTTATTATAACAAGCGTTTGCGACATTTCTTTTCAAGAAAATAATTTTATTATGGGCTTGAAGTCAATGGTCTTCAGGATGTCATTCTCCATGCTCATGAGTGAAAGCCAGTTCAAACGATGCTGTCCCATTGGACCAAGAAGCTGATTTTTTATAAGTTTAAGTCATGAAAAAGAACTTTCTCCTGTTCAGTTGCTCACCATCATGCACATGAACACTCTGAGTGTTATGCTTTAGATGCTCACATTTGATTTAAAAGGTCGTCATAACTTGCGGTACGTATTGGCAAGATGTTCGCATTTTTTCTCTAGTGCATCAGAAGTAATGTTTTTTAATTGAATCAAGAAAGAAAATAGATTGCCAATTTGTGAATACGCAGCTGCACGTCTTGTTATCTCAACGATTAAAGTGTCCAGAATAGGGAGGAAAGTTTCTACATTGAACTTTCGGACTTATTTAGAAGTAACTCTTCTCCTGGCCTATCATACCTTCTAAAACGCACAGTTCGTTCCCGTTTTTTCCCATCATAGTAATCGGCATGTGGACACATACTCCACGCTTTGAATTCATATTCAGTGAATTTGTCTCTAGTTTCCTGAAGAAAGCTTTTCAGCGACTCAAGAAGAATTGTGGCAACTAGGATGTTCACATCCTTTGATTGTAAAACTTTGCTTGTTGTATTCATCCTTTCTAGAATGTCCTTCCAAAGAATTGTAAGAAAGATTGTTTCAAGGTGTTTAATTTTTTTTAATCAAAACTTCCACCTCACGCCTTGTTGTCGCTTGCTGTTCATTGTCACCTGATATAGAATCCAGTGCATGTTTTATTTTGTCGAAACCCCTACTCAAAGCATGAACAGCATCAAAATGTGCTGACCAACGTGTGTAAGACGCTTGACCGCAACATCTTTTTATAAATATGATGTCAATACATTTCAGATATGAGTAGAACCAGCAACAAATGTATACAGGTGCGGAACAAAGTCAAAGAATTTTATAGACTGTAGACAACCCTCTGCAGATTTTATTACCACCAAATTCAGGCTGTGTCCTGTACAGGGGACATAGATGGCAAACTCTTTGAGTTCATGAATACGTGCCTGCAATTCAGTGTATCATCCAGACATATTTGAAGCATTATCGGATTGGCCACGACAGTTTGATAATGGCATTTTGTTCTCTTTAAGAAAATTAAATTGGAACCAACGCATAGTGTTACAGTATTCCTACATAGGTATACTGTATTGTGCGCATGCTCACGGGACCTACATTTTTAAATCCGGCGCGTTATAGAGCTTTCACTTCGTCCAATGTTGTTTTTTTTTAAGGTTCAAGGTTGAAGTGATTGATAAACTTAAAGGGCCCATTCGCATGTAAAAACAAAATTATGAGACTTTTATAAAATAAAATAACAAATATATAATTTTATACGGGGTTTCCGATACCCTACAACATATTCGCATGGGGCCCTTATGCTCGTGGGCCCCCGGGAAAATGCCTAACGGGCTTATGCGTTAAGACGGCCCCGCATAGTACGAAAGCGTATATTTAACATTTTTTCTGCCCTTCACTTGATTTAGAAGATTTGAATAGTTGATAATTCCTAACTTATCCAAATTGATGAAAAGTCCATTTCAAGAACTTCTTGATTGTGGAAGACAACTCCAGCAAGATATCACGGATGGAAAGCAATCGTCGTTGATTGATAATGCACTGGAATTTGTTCTGAAATCTGGTTTTCCTTATAGCACCCAAAGTAAGTGAAAATAGCTTGTGTTTCTCTCAAGTTAACTTAGTTGTGTCAATAGGTTCAATCTAACATTGATATCTTATTATTGTAACTGACGACTCTGTATCCATTGGTCTGTTCCCACGACAGGTCTGAAGTATGAGAGCAACGGCTATTGCCACATTTTGGTCTTCTTGATTTTCATAAACAATTTTGAATATTAAAAAAAAAGTTTTTTTATAAACTGAAGAGAACTTTACACTAAAACTAATCCTTTCTTTTAAACTATTATCTTTCTTTTTAAAGAATGTGAGGATCTGTTTATTTTAAAGAGGACGGTAAAATTTTAATTTTATTCTCATCTCACAACAGTCCATAAGATGATAAAAAGGCGAGCTATGCACCATCTCTAGTCTAGTTTTTAGGAAAATCAAATTTATTAATATTACGGGTATAGAACTGACAATATTTATCAGTGTTATTACATCATTGCCCTTTGAACTTTGCCCCCATTTGTCCCAGCTGTTCTGATGATGGGCTCAAACCCATGCGCTGACAATAAAAAGTTTCTGACAGAAATCAAAGCATCAATTATGAAGTGTGGCGACACGTCCACTAAAGTAGTGCAAACGACACACAAAAACAAGACATGGGCCGTGTTTGTGATCAAAGACTCACTTTGCCAGTAAGTGTGTTGTTACAAATTTAAGTCACCGAGTTTAGTTTTCATTAAATTTATATTTTTAAACCAACTGAAATTTTATTTCCTATTTATGTCTTAACTGTTATACTTGACACCGGGGCCGTCCATATATGACGTAACGCACCTAGGGGGGGTCCTCACATTGACGATTTGTGACGAGGGGGAGGGGGAGTTTAAGAATTTTGACGTCACGTCAAAACACGTTACTTTAAATCAAAGTTCCACTTAGATATTCGATTTCTTACTTTTTATTTTATGACGCTTTACATGGATTCACGCGTGTTACGATATTATAGTATTTAGAATGCAGCCTTACACTAAATACGTAGTTAAATGACAATAACGTGATTTGAAACATGCTCATTTTCAAATAGAAAATACCGCCTTTAGGGGGGGGGGTTCCACAGCTTTGTGGCGTCATATTGGAGGGAGTTCTACGTTTTTGTGACGAAGTGTGACAAGGGGGGAGGAAGGGGGGGGGGAAATCGTCAAAAATCGCGTGACGTCATTTATGGACAGCCCCAAAGGCCTTGAGGTGTCAATTTGATTTTTAAAAATTCGCACACAAATTTATCTTAAAAAATATATTTTTGTAACGTTAAATTTATTTTTAAAAAGCATTTTTCTTACAATAATCAAATAAAAAGTAATACAATAAAAATGAATACATTATTTACAAGTTTTATTCAATTTAATTCATCCGTCTGTTAAAATATGCAAGCAACCCGAGATTTTTAATTAAAATCCCATATTGCCAATTAATGTTGGATAGCTATAAAATTAAGTATCTTTAACAATTCGATACCCTGCCGCTAAACGATAATAATTTTAATTAAAGTCATCCGTCGTCTTTTGTTTTCTTAGTCTCTGATATGCGTTTCAACTCAAATAAAAGTAGAATGTGTGTAATACTAAGATTATTTAAGTTTTCAATCCCCCACACAGTTTTAAATAAATTCTCCTAGGCAGACTTTATTTCACGGGAGACTTTATTTCATTATGTCTGGTTGCATTTCTAAATACCGGTAATTTTTGCCTGTATTTTTCTCATGAACTTGCGCTTTTTATATTGCCCGAGACAACAATAATATTTGAGTGCAATGGTAGGGGGGGGGCAGTCACTCTGTGCACAAATTCGTCTCGTTAGTTTATTAGTCAATTTCAACTTAAAAAATAATTGTTTCACGTTCATTAATTCTAGAAAGGTCAGAAATCTCAACTTCAGCTATGACGAGAATACTGTATAATATTGGTTTAAATAAGAGATTAAAGAGCGTTGAAGTCAATTGAAATATATATATATACAAAAAAATACCGCACCAAAATGAACTTGTTTTGATGCCCGCATGAAGCTGTTCAATATCGAAATGAGATTAAATATTTCTCTATTTCTCTCAACATTTTCTGATCTTTTTAATTGATGGCTTTCGGGCAAAATGGAAAATTACAAAAAATATACGTAAACCATCTGCAGGTTAAAATGAACCGTCCTGCCAAATTTGGTCCCCGTCCGTCATTTGGTTTTTCCGTGATTGTGGAACTTACAGTCGAAAAGTGAAATATACAAACATACAAAGATACAAACACCAACTGAGCTTTATAAATTAGATATATATATTAAATTATATCATATATATATATTAAATTATATCATATATATATATTAAATTATATCATATATATATATTAAATTATATCATATATATATATTAAATTATATCATATATATATATTAAATTATATCATATATATATATTAAATTATATCATATATATATATTAAATTATATCATATATATATATTAAATTATATCATATATATATATTAAATTATATCATATATATATATTAAATTATATCATATATATATATTAAATTATATCATATATATATATTAAATTATATCATATATATATATAAAATTATATCATATATATATATATTAAATTATATCATATATATATATTAAATTATATCATATATATATATTAAATTATATCATATATATATATAAAATTATATCATATATATATATATTAAATTATATCATATATATATTTTAAATTAATATATATAATATATAAATATATATTATAATATAATATATAAAATATTATATAAATAAAATATATATTAAATTATATATAATATTATATATAAATTATATAATAATATTATATAATTATTAAATTATATATAAATATATATTAAATATATAATATATTATATTAAATATATTATAATATATTAAATATAAATATTATATATAATTAAAATATTAATATATAAATATTAAAATTATATAATTAATAAATATTATAATTATAATAATATATATAATATTAATATATTATAAATAATATAAATTATATAATAATTATAATAATATATATAAATATAATATAATATTATTATATATAAATAATTATATAATATATTTATATTATAAATAATAATTATATATATAATATTAATATATAATATATTAAATAAATTATATATAATATAATATTAAATTATAT
Organism: Ampullaceana balthica; assembly: GCA_944989445.1. Lineage (NCBI taxonomy): Eukaryota > Metazoa > Mollusca > Gastropoda > Lymnaeidae > Ampullaceana > Ampullaceana balthica. The sequence goes on from CALYLW010001172.1 coordinate 51,802, forward strand.
ATATAATATATAAATATTAAATTATATCATATATATATATTAAATTATATCATATATATATATTAAATTATATCATATATATATATTAAATTATATCATATATATATATATATATTAAATTATATCATATATATATATTAAATTATATCATATATATATATTAAATTATATCATATATATATATTAAATTATATCATATATATATATACATATTAAATTATATCATATATATATATTAAATTATATCATATATATATATTAAATTATATCATATATATATATTAAATTATATCATATATATATATTAAAAATCTCTGACTCCAAATGTCGATTCTCTACAGATATTTTCAAACATCCCAACAATGCGTCATAAATGCTGCTGACGCAAAGTGCGGCAAGTCAATGTTAAGCTTTAAAATCGGTCTTCTTTTAACAGAGAAATTACACAATTTTGTGGGATACCATTGCAAAAACCGAACTCAAGGTAACAGTTTAATATTTCATATCATCAATAAAGTGGATTCATTTATTTTTTTTTGTATGCCATTAAATAAAACTTTTAAATAGCAACAAAAACATTATGCTTTAAAATCTCGTGATAATAATAAACCAATTGTTTAAATGTTTATTCTAGACTAATTATTTAGTATTTTCATTGTTTCTCTCCAGGCATGGGGCTTGGTCCCATCACACAAAGTCCTAGTGCAAGTGTTGTGAGCACTTCATGTCCTGATGGTCCTATGCAATATTTTGAGGACTCCTCAGCTACTGGAACTTTCTATTTATTTATGAACATAACTCTAAAGAAGGGAATACATAAGTAGGTCATCATATTTCAGATGGGTTTCTCAATAAAAATAATGTTTTTGATGCTATGTATTATTATTTTGATAAAGATTTAATTAAAAGGACCTTACAGTAATTAAAAATAAATTGCATTAATGCGTTCTACGTTGCTACTTGAGAAATAAAAACATTTTGAACTCTTCAAAAAGGAAATAATAATATAGAGATAGATAATAAAGTGAGAATGAGTGCGTGGAAACTAGAATGATTATTTTGATAGCATTGATTGCCCTGAGTTGATTCGTCTGAAATATCGTAGATCGTTAATCCATTGTCAGATATTTTTCACGCAAAAACAATGTAGAAAACCTTGCTGTGTACTTCAATTCGTTGTTTCACGTGACAAACCATAAATTCACAACAGCTGAATTAAATAATTTCCGCAAACAAATGTAATTTGATAAATTAATACCTTAGTGTGCATTTTTTATAGAATAAATATGAATACTAAAGACCATTGTATAATTAAAACTGTTGCATTACCTGTGAAACTGAAGTAGAGCATTTCAAGAAGTTTACCTTTTATGGTGTTTGACACTGTGAAATATGTTCAGCCCACTATAACATTCCACTTTATCAACTAATAAATTTCTCTTTGATTTAATCATAATAAAAAACGACCAAGACAGATTTTATATCTTCAATTTTTCCATTTTATGAACAGCCCGTTTGAAGAACATCTTGCTTGCGGCCAGGAACTTAAACAACCGTCAATGAGTCAAGCGCAGTTATCCCTCATTGATGATGCACTGCGTTACGTTGGACGTTCTCATTTCCTTAACATGACGTCAGGTAAGAGAATCAGTAAGATGAACAATCAAAGAATTTTGTGGGAATGCAAACGGGATTTTAAAAAAACACATTTACTTTCAAAGATGACTTCGTTTCTAGGGTTGTACTTCCACAACAGCCAATTCCGGTCATTAGGATGAACGACATGTGTCTTGACCGATGGACGCTCACTGTTTTTAAAGATAATGAATCTGGAGTCGATCAGCACTTATTCGTGTAATAAAGATGTGCTTCTGGCGTCTAAAAACATTCTTAGTTTTCCCAAAGTTTTTCAGGCTTTAATTTTAAAAAAAAGATCCCGAGAATTCCCCCTCACTGGAATAATTTGTTAAAGGCTCCAAATTTGGTGCGGAAATGGAATCCAATGTAAAGTTCTGGGATGTAGATTAATGACCAAAAAAAGAAAGAAAAAAAAACAACATAAGATTGATGTTCCAGTTGCAAAATGCAGTGCCTTTCTGTGCATGAAAACTATATAAACGTCTTCAATTTTGTTTTGTAACATATTTTTTAAAAAATATTTAAAATGTGAATACTGTAAAATATAAGAGTAGGGGGATCGGGGAAGGGAGCCCTAGGACTTGTACATCGAGTGACAACGAAAGCTGATTATTTTACGTTTGAGTGCAAGCGAATGGTTCTTTACGAAGGAAAATGTTTATCAGAAATTTAGATAGACTTTATCCCATCTGAAGACAATGTGAAGAACCTAGAAACTATGTGATGATTCATCAACAATAATGTTTGGGGTAATATTCAAAATACGAGTGCGGAACAATCTATATTTTTCTAAACGAGACCGGTACTATGCTAACATCACTATTGCGGTACTATGCTAACATCACTATTCCGGTACTATGCTAACATCACTATTCCGGTACTTTGCTAACATCACTATTCCGGTACTGTGCTAATATCACTATTCCGGTACTATGCTAACATCACTATTCCGGTACTATGCTAACATCACTATTCCGGTACTATGCTAACATCACTATTCCTGTACTATGCTAACATCACTATTCCGGTACTATGCTAACATCACTATTCCGGTACTATGCTAACATCACTATTCCGGTACTATGCTAACATCACTATTCGTCTACAATGGTACAACTAAAAACAATAATATTAAAAACCAAATTTTTTATTCAAAGTATTCAGTTGGTCACAATGCTTTTTCTCCAAATAGACCTGTCCGTTTTAATGATGCGGTCATGTCAATGCGCCGATAATCAAACATTGATAGCTGAAATACAATCATCATTGGTGAAGTGCGGGGACAACACCACCAGAGTTTATCAAGATACTTACCTTAACAAGACCTGGACAGTATACTTGATTCAAAACTCATTTTGCGAGTAGGTATTTAAAAAATATATTTTCTTCTTCAGTTTCTTAAAGGCCCACAATTAATGCTCTGATCATTATTGGCGACACATATATGATACCGAATACTGATGGCTCTATAGCTATAAAGTCGTCTCAGCTATAAAGTGTGGTCATTTATAATTTACCTTAATCTTTGTAGATAGGATTGAAAATTGAATAAATTTTAATTTTGCGATATTTATTCACTTTTTAAAAAAAATATTACGACATTAAATATTGATTCATGACCAGATTTCTTAGCACGGGACACCAATGTTTCGTGAATGTAGCCAGTGAGAAATGTGGTGAATCATTCCAGACATTCAAGAGAAAGTTACTGCAGCTCGACCGTGATTCTAACCTGACTCAATACAACTGTGGGGAGCATAAAAAAGGTTAGATATTACTGCCTATGACTCAAAAATCTCGATGCTGTTTTCAATAAAGATTAGACGCCATCAAACAGCGACCCGCTGACCAGCACCGGCCCCACCAGGGTGAATTAAACTGGATGAGGATGTTACCAAGCAATAACGTTGTGAGTGGTTACACGGGATAGCTATAAAAATAAGATGTCAGATTTGTGTAGTCTCAAGAATTGCGTCAACACTTTGATAGCCTTACACGGCTGGTCGAGTGACAATGTGCGCTCGGCTGACGTACCGATGGCCACGGGTTCGAAACCATGTGAAGACTGGGATTTGTTCCCGGGGCCTAGGGCGTCACTGAGTCCACCCAGCTCCGAATGGGTACCTAAAACTAGTTATAAAATAAAGGCTGGGTAATGCGTGGAACCCTTATAGCCGTGGTCTGTGTACGCAATAATCTTCTGCATAGAAGGAGCGTCTGAATAGATAAGACGGCAGGCTGAGTCAAAACATAATGAACGATTATATAGGACTAAAGAAGCCAGTGTGTGATTCCAAGCATTAGCCGAGAAATCTAATGGACCAACAGAAATTATCATCATTTTGCCATACCCCGTGATCATCTTCTTACTTGCCCTGTTGTTAATCATTATGTTTATAGGAATAGTAGTTTCTTCTATACAGTTTAACAATTTCGGGAATTTTCTTTCTGAATCACATTTCAACTATTTATGAGATATTCTGTACGACACAAAACTCTGTTAGCATAGTTGATAGACCATTTTGAGACGTTTGTTTATGGTCCTCTTTAGTAATTGTTGTGTGGCTTTCTGAAATAAAAAACAAAAGTATCAGAGCGCAAAGAAATTACAGCTTGCGTGTTTAACAAATAGATAGATCTTTAAAATATATATCGTTTCCCGTTTAGATTTGCTTTTCTGGTATCGACCATCACTTTAGGCCTTCAAAAGGGAGGATTGTAAGTAAAATTATTTGGGCTGGAACTGATTAATGTTTTTGTTCGATTAATCGGGAAAAAAATTAATAGATTAATCGATTAATTTTGATTAATTATTTTCTATAACGCATATACAGATCCCATTAAGTCGCGATTCACTATTGCGCGAAATCGGTTAAGTCGCGTCAATTCCATGGCTCCCAAATTTTGTGACGTAACACAGCAAATTCGTTCTGCTATGCAAGAAATAAGGAAGAAAAACCTTTTTGTTTAACTATGCACGTATAAAAAATAATTATAAAACGAGGGTAAATATGTAAGTAACAAAATATATAAATTATTAATCAACTGGAAAACAAATATTAGAAAAATGTTCTTAAATTTTAATCAAATTTTAATCGATCAAATTAATTTTGATCGATTAAAATTTTAAAGGATTAATCGATTAATTAATCGTTAATTCCTTTAAAATTTACCAAAACCCTCCTTTTTTCCATGTAAACGCCTCTGTAATATCCCCCCATATGTAAATAAAGCAATCGAGAAATGTGCACAAAAGAAGATTTCAAGGAACTGACTCAACAACCACATTGTACGTTGAGCACTTATTTTTTTGAAGCTCGTCCTCAAATGCCAACTAACTATTTTTGGCAGCTCCTATAACTGTCAATTGGTCTTTGTTTAAACCAAGAAGCATCTGGCATCTCTAATCACATACAAACACTTACTGCCTACATACATCACCTGATACAAACACTTACTGCCTACATGCATCACCTGATACAAACACTAAGTGCCTACATTCTACATGCATCACCTGATACAAACACTTACTGCCTACATGCATCACCTGTAACGACTTACAGTGAAAAGTATTCTACAGTTAAAAGAAGATTTTATTAATTAAAGTCTTCTATTGAAAATTCAAATATTATATCATCTTTAACCCCGCACCTTCCACACAAATTTTAGCTACCTGTAAAATCTGTGGAGTTAAGTTTAAAAACATCACTGCATGTAATTTAAGCTACAAACCCGTCACTCGGGGATTTCAGTAGGACAGTAGAACTGGCCTTCTGCTAACATCCTTCTTATGACCTGAGATGTCTCGTGATGTCTGAAGCCCCTTCATCCATTCTGTTTTTTGTTGTTATTTAGCTACGAATGCTTAGTTAAAATAGTTTTGAAGACGTTGTAACCACCTGCAATTCATGTGGGTAAAGAGAGACTATGAGGTTATATAGAGCAATTGGTTTACAGCATAAAATCGACTGCATTGTTGAGGACCCTGATGGACATCGTCTCGGAAACTTTAGACGCAGTCTTGTCAAGTTGGACTTTTCTAGTCGTCACTGGAATAGTGGCAGTTTGTTAAGGAAGGCTTGCAATCTCTCAGTAGCATCCATTACAGTCACAGCAGGTGTTTTGAGAGATGTGTTCAACTCATTCAAGATGGAGAAGATGTCAGCCAGGTATACCAAGTAATGAATGAAATTTGGACAGTCAAACTTGTCAGCAAGGTCACTCTCTTTTTCTCGCAAGAAAATGGCAAGCTCCACACTCAGTTCTACTAACCGAGAAAGTATCCGTTCCCTGGACAACCAGCGCACCTCAGTGTGTTAGAGCAGAACTTCATGCTCAGAGCCCACCTCCTGACAGAACAACTTGAGAAAATTTACAACTTGGACTGCAGTAGAAAGAACTGACTTCAAGGATGGAGGTAGAGTTTTGCATGTCAGGGCCTGACGATGAAGGATACAGTGTGTAGTAACAATATCTGGAATTTCTTTCTTTACTGTCACGTGTGAATCACATGATTAGTGACGGAGAGGTCACGTGAGAGAAAGAGCGGAAAAGGAGTTGGGGGTGTCAGAGTCCTGGTTGTCATGGCGGATGGTGTGTGTTTGAGAACTCCACGTTGTATAACCTCAAATTAGATGTCATGTGTATAGTATACATATTAATTTTTTTTTATTGAAACCAATTCTTCAGAGGATTATTGGATGCAAGTTTATGTATTGAGAGAACGCCTACAAGATACATTAATAAGTAAACCATTTACATTTACCAGTGCTGAAAATCCTGAATTGTTACCGAGCATGGAGGAAGCACCACCTGTGCAAATTGAAGAAATTCTTGAAGTCCAGTCAAACTGGTTTTCAATGAAGAATGCCCTGACTAGCTGCTGCACATAAGCAGCTTTTGTAGTAGCTAGGAGTGGCTTACAAAAGAGAAATTCCGCCTTCAGCAATCCACTTTGAACATATCTCACAAATACAAGAATCTGACTGCATTGTGCTACATCAGTGGATTCATCCAGCTGCATGCTAAGTGGAAAAGGACTGCTTCTCATCTCGCACAAGACTTGATCCAGAAAGTCTGCAGCCATGTCACTAATCCTGGAATGAATAGTGTCATTGGACAAAGGAACTTTCTCAACCTGCTTCCTCTGCTGGTGACCACACATCAGTTCCACCATCTCCAGAGCACAAGGCTTCACCAACGTCTCTCCAATGGTGTGGTGCTTCTTGTTCTTTGCAATAAGATATGCAACCTTGAATGATACCTCCAGTGCAGGTGTTCTGACAAAGAAAATCCAAGTTTGGGCAAGGTACCTGAGGTCAAGAAGCGAGCTCTCTTCTGCTTGAAGACCTCAACACTGTCCTTAGAATTGGATGGATGGACTTTCTCTCGGAGTCTAACGGGCTTCATTTTGGCATTGCACAGGATTTTTCCACAGAGGAAGCACTGAGGCTTGTGTGTTCCATCTCTCTCTCTCTCTTTAAAATTTATTTATACGATTTTGAGGGGGTAATGACAATCGGAAAGTGGTACCAGTCACAGGCAAATTTTTAACTGATGGATTTGATGTTTTTAATGACCGTAATTGGATGCTCAACTCAAGATTTTAGGTTTCAAGGACGAATATTGGCTTACAATTAACGTTTTTAAGACCTTTGCAGCGTACCGAGCAATAAAAGTGAAGGAAAAAAATCCCAACGATTACATCCGCTCAAAACAGTGAGAGGTTCACCAGAAGCCATATATCTGACGTATTTGATGACAAAATTAAATTATTTTTAGAAAACTGTGAAGTAAAACACGAAATTCCGAGGAACACTTAGAGCGAATCGTTCATTTTGCGAAAAAGTGCTCCCGTCAATTTTCGACATGTGCAGAACGATGTGCGAACGAGTATCGAGGGCGCCCTTTGACGCAGCATGCCTTGCTTATGGCTTATGGTTTACATTTTCAGATTATCAGTTTTTCTTTCTTTTTTTTCCTTCTTCTTTTTTTTTCTTCCTCTTTTTCTCCCCCCCCCTGAATCGTTCATGCACCCCCTGGAACCTGCTCATGCACCCCTCGGGGGTGCATGCACCACTGGTTAGGAACCCCTGGACTAGACGAACCCCAAAATGACAAGTGCAGTAGGCAACAATGCTATGGGTAGTAAAAATGGGCTTACAAATTGTTGCTGTAAAATTGTGTACTTTTAAATGCGTTAATGGAAAATATACGCTAATTTAAAAAAAGAAACATAGGATTAAATGGATTGTATTTTGTAAATGTTTCTATTTTTTTTTAACAATCATTGTCATTTATTAGAAAAGAGAATAAAAAATAGTGTGCCAGTGTGGAGCGGGGGTCACTCAATACTTTTTAAACGTGATCAAATGTTTCCTTTCTTTTGCGTGTTCTTCCAACGTGAAACGTTCTGCTGTACGTATTCCCAGTCGTTAACTTTGTGCTGGTGAAGACATCCCTCAAAACTTCTGGTGCTCTATCCTGTTACGACCACGGCGGTCCGGCCCAGTACTTCGTCCACACCGGAACCTTGGGTACCTACTTCTTCTTCGCCAAAATAGGCTACATGAAGCGCAAGTAAGTAACCATTAGCTAATTTGATCCTTTTTTAGGAGTGGCTGGGGGAAATATGTTATTTTTGTAGCTCTAAATATGTCCATACTACTTGCAGGTCACACGTTTATCTTGTTTTTTTAATTGGTTTGGGGGAAGGGGTCAGACCCTAATCCCTTCCCGAAGTTTAATTATGGATCACTCCTTCCTGTTCATGTCTGCTGTGTGAAGGATGCTCGATTTACTAAAAACCCGAGGCAACGTTCAGGGTCTGATATAGTGCAGCTTTGAATCAAAACTGCAAAACCATACACCAGTCCGTGTAACAACTGACTATAATTGCATACGCTTCACGTATATAGAGTTCACTTCACAACACACCCAAGCAGTCTCCAAACTCAGTCATCCAAGTGGCATGATCAAACAACGTAATCACGGCAAACATGTCTGTTACAGGGTCCCTATGTGGTTTGGTTTGTTAGGGTATTATGGTAATTGCATCGGTTATTCCAACTTCCAAAAATTGTGTTATAGTCTAGTATTGAAACGCTATTCAGATAAGAAAAAACTTAATATTCAAACCAGAACCATTACCACAAAAGGGGGGCTTTTTTCTATTGATGGTTGCATCTGGCTCTCAGACAAATGTTCGATTTAAAAAAAAGTTTATTCAGACTCTTCTGATCTACATATTAATTGCATATAAATAAAATAATAACAATGTCATTAAAAAGAACTCAGAGACATGATTATTGTACTGTTAGTGTTGAGATTACACGAAATGCACACATTTACTTGAATTTTTAGTTTTAAACAGAATTTATGGCTCTCACAGAATTACTTTCAAAATAAGTGTTGTTTATGGCTCTCTCAGACAAAAAGTTTCCCGACCCCTGCTCTAACATTATTGTAAAACTTTCTTATAGAACCCTCACTGATCATCGCGAATGCGCCAAGGCTTATCAACCTGAATTAAACGCACAAAGACTATCACTCACTAGAGACGCATTGGATTTAATCATTGACTATATATTTCCTAACACTCAACAAGGTAATGATAAAGTTCTTCACAAAGTAATGTCAGAGCTATATGTGTCTGGAACTAGACAAAGTAATGTCAGAGCTATATGTGTCTGGAACTAGACAGGGTAATGTCAGAGCTATATCTTTAAGGAACAAGACAAGGTAATGACAAGGCTATATGTTTTTGGAACTAGACAAGGTAATGACAAAGCGATATGTTTCTGCTACTAAGCAAGGTAATGACAAAGCGATATGTTTCTGCTACTAAGCAAGGTAATGACAAAGGTATATGTTTCTGAAACTAAGCAATACAAGGTCGTGTAATAATGTCAAAGCCAGAAGGATCTTATCTGTAAATTCTCCCCACACACACACACAAACACACACACACACACACAAACACACACACAAAAACACACACACAACCACACACACACACAAACACACACACAAACACACACACAAACACACACACACACACACACAAACACACACACACACACACAAACACACACACACACACACAAACACACACACACACACACAAACATACACACACACACAAACACACACACACAAACCATTGGCTATACCTATTTGACCTATTAATTCCCACATACAAGTGGCCATAAAACTGTTACATTTATCTGTGTATTGTTACTCGTTTCCTTTAAAGTTAGGATAACTAATTAGTGAGCCCTGCGGTAAAGAATTTAGAGCAGACATTAACGTTCGGTATGAATATTCTGTAAGTCCGTCATGACGTTTCTGTCATTGTTATTATTATCTACCATTGCTATTATCTACCATTGTTATTATCTGCCATTGTTATTATCTACCATTGTTATTATCTACCATTGTTATTATCTACCATTGTTATTATCTGCCATTGTTATTATCTACCATTGTTATTATCTACCATTGTTATTATCTGCCATGGTTATTATCTACCATTGTTATTATCTACCATTGTTATTATCTACCATTGTTATTATCTACCGTTGTTATTATCTCCCATTGTTATTATTATCTCCCATTGTTATTATCTACCATTGTTACTATCTCCCATTATTATTATTAGTAGTTTCTCTTCTCATGACTCCAGCTGTCATCATGACGGCCCTCAATCCATGTGGACACAACAGAACAATCCTACAGCAACTTCAAACTAAAATACTGCCATGTGGACACAACGTCACTGCGATACACCACACGATTTACAAAGGCAGGGCCTGGAGCATCTTTCTGATAAGGGACTTTCTCTGCGAGTAAGATATTCTATACACTGTTTCGAAAGGGTACTTACTGAGGGAAAGGTACGGGGGCCGAGTGGTATGGATGGCGTACCGAGAGTCGCGGGTTCGAATATCTGTGAAGACAGGGGCTTGTTCCCTTGTCTAAGGGTGTCCATGAGTCCAACAAGCTCTGATTGGTACCCGGCATTAGTTAGTGTAAAGTAAAGGAGGCTAGGCATTGTGTTAGACACACAATCTCTTCGTATGCAAGTCGATAGAAACTTGTGAACGCTCCTTCACTTGCCCCATAGACCACCATGGTGTGAAAAAGGAACGTTACTATTGATGGACCATTTTAATGGGAAATAAGAGTGAATAGCATATGCTGTGAAGGGTGGTAGGGTTATAAAACAACGGGCTTTAGATTCTGCAGTGCAACTTTCAAAACAATAATTACAACTAATTATTTGTTAGTATATATAGACATTTTGTTGACAGTAAATGGAGAAAACTTTTCCAGAGCTGTCGTCTACAAAGTTTCCCTACCATTTCCAAACAAATATCATTAAGAACTTTAAATTAACATAAAAGAAAAACATTAAATAAACCACTTTAATCCAACAGTTTTCAGATTAAATTTTCCCTTCTACTGGATTGTTTTTATCTTGTATGATCTCAATATTGATGATAGTTCTTTTTAAATCCTTTATATTAACTCTTGGCGTCTGCTTGCTGGCTTCCTTGATTGTTTGCCGAAAAAACTTTGGATTGATTTTTAACCCACTTCCTCGTATGCTAGTGAGCTGAAATTTTGCTGGCAGACTCGTGCCGACGATCAAAATTATCTATCAAAATTTCAGATCGATCGATACTGTAATTAAATTAATGAATTTTTAGATATTATCTATATTTATTTCTACGTAGCCTGTTAATTTTTGTGCTAGAGTGTCGCGGACTCGCGGTGCGTATTATATTGACCGTACTTTTTTAAATATATTACCGATCTGTAAATGTAAATGCTAGTAATAGCTAGTCTGTCTCGCGGTGCGCAATATATTAAACATGTTTTTATAACCCTTTTCCCGTGATCAAATCGAGCTGCAATTTAGCAGACAGACTGTAGTATTTGTTTTTACTATAAATATTTTATATATGAGACATAACTACAATTTTGGATTTTTGGATTGTCGTGCGAATGATATGTCTCGTAAATAAAGGATTATAGTCAAAAACTTTGTTTTTTGCTTTTTTTATTCACTTTTTTTGGATGTAAAAGCGTGGCCTCATTGTAGTTATCTGACATATTAATAACACATCGAAGATATTAACAAAATCATAAGGATAATTAACATACATACACCTCAATATCACATTCTTATTGGGATATTTAAAAATATGTTTCCTTTATATTATCAATCATTTTAATTTTTTAACCTGTGAATATTTAAATGATTTTTTTTTAAAATATGGCAAGGTCACCATCAGGGGGTTAGGAATGCATGTGTATGGAGTGGTCGGCGTGGGATTGGGTGGGGGGGTCGTGGCACTAACGCTGCTAACGTCATGCAGTTATTAATATTTATTATCATTCAGTTGATTAGCTAGGTTGAGTTTCATCCGGGGACTGTGTGCACTTTTTTCCCACACCGAAACCAAACAAAAAATCATGACACCATGATATAAAGCTGATGTACGGTATTTGAACAATAATACAACAAAGGTTTGACGTGCCAAGCAGGGCCAGCTTTAGGCATAGGGTTGACGTGCCCAGCAGGGCCGGCTTTAGGCATAGAGCACTAGGCTCGGGGCTACTGATTTTCTTCAACATGTAGGATCATCTCGAAACCAAAATGATTATGATTTTACGTCTATATTTTCATTTTAAAATAAATATGCTGATTATGTCCCTTAGCGTTACAGAATGAGTAACCTGAGCTTTTATATACCAAATTTGATTAAGATATTTAATTTTTTAGTTCCCTAAATTAAATTTAAATTAATCGTTAACAGCCCTACAAATAGGGATTGAAAAATTCTCATTTTCAAATAGGAAGTAAATACGGCTTTTATGGATCTTTGTGACATCATATTGGGGGAAGTGGGGGTCTAGGTTTTTGTGACGACGTGTGACGAGGGAGGAGGGGGTGAAAAATTGGCCAAAATTGCGTGACGTCATTTATGGACGGCCCCTTACCCTCCATCCTACACCAACATGTTCCAAAGAAGTTTTTTCTTAACGGATGATTCATGCACGCAAATTTAATCAAGAATGTGTGTACATTATAAACATTTATTTAAACAGGTTCTTTGAAACTGGTCACCATTGTTTTGTAGACGCGGCGAGGGAAATTTGCGGTGAATCTTTTGAGAAATTTGAGAAGTCTTTGAGTGAGCTGGAATCTACTTACCACTTTGCAAGATTCAGCTGTCCAGACATGGCAACAGGTATTTGTTTGTTTATTTCTTTTATTTATTTATCTTTTTAAAACATATACTGAAACAGTGATAAGAGGCTAAAGTTAATAATAATAATAATAATAATAATAATTGATAATGTATATAGCGCTGTATCCCAGCAAGGAACCGGGCTCACAGCGCTTTACATGGAGATCATAACATACATATAATAATTAAATAACCATTCATACCATAATAACAACATAAAAGACAGTACATGACACATAAGCTTTGTTCCGTTAAACATTAAGAGGCTGGTATTTCAAAAAAGTTAATAAAATCAGGTATCGGATACCAAAAAAAGAATACATAAAATAATAATATAACAAACAAAATAAAGCTTATCCTGAAGCAATGTTGCTCCCATGCTAGGAGGTCACCCACTTTCCTCCAGCCCAGGATACACCAAGGTTGTACCAAGAGTGTGTAAAGGGGAACACCATCCTGGTTATAACGTAATGCACATGGTTTGGTTTTTAGTCATGTGATTGGGGAGATAAATTTGTCGGAATACTTTCCTTTCCCAGTGGAGTAGCAATAGGCAATGCCAAATTCACATCCCCTGTATTAAAGTATTCTTTAAACCCAGATGTGGGAAGTCGCTCCACCACCACCATCCCTCAACACTTCCTCCTCAGAGAAGTACCAGAGACAATTTTGGGCCAGTTATTGTTGCATTTCACACATTTAAATGTGGCTATTTTTAGACAATTCTAAGTCAGTTACTGTTGACTAATGTTTTGTAAATATATTTTGTCTTCAACCTTAAAAACAGAAATGATCTCAATGAAATGTCCACTTGTAACCAAGAGCCATTTTCTTTTTTGGGTTAAGGCCCCACTGTCTGTGCTTTGATCATTTGTTACGATATCTTTTAAAAGGGGAAACTACAGGGGGGGGCGATAGAGAGGGTTGAAAAGTTCCGACAACTCCTGAAGAATATGGCGCTTTAGGTCAGATGTATATTTTAGGTACTTTTGTTTCAGGCTTTGAGCGTTACAATAATACTTTTTTTTTGTGAAATTTTTTTTTAAAGTGTTAAATGAGAGAACTATACGTGTTTTAGATGAAGACACCGATTGAACTAGAGCTATACCATGAACAAAAAGCTAACATTGAACAGCTCTGAAAGAGCTCCGTCAACAGACAAGATTCTATTAGCAAGAAAAGATGGCCAAACAACACTCGCGTTGAAAGCATAGCACTAGAGGACAATTTTATAATAAATTTAACGTGTTTTTTAGATTTAGTATTAGAATTGAGATTCAACAAATACGAGTTGTGTGCGAGTTGCATTGTGCCTACTGTCAAAGCTACCAGTAAAATTTATGTTTCTTCGTTATTTGAAACTAGATCAATTGTAAATAAGGGGCCGTCCATAGAGTACGTCACGATATTTTTGACCGTTTTTAACAGTCCCTCCCCCCTGTCACAAATCTCAAACCCAGCCCCCCCCCCAAAGTATGTCACACTTTCGAACAAAAATATTTTTTTTTATTAACAAAATAATTAAAATTTAATATAAAACACAGTGACTTCACACATGGCCGGACACCCCCTCCCCCTGTCACAAACTGTCACACTTTCTTACACCCCATCCCCCCTCCCCTCTAGAGCGTGACGTACGTTATGGACGGCCCCTAATGTGTCTTTCGTACAAGAAGAAATGAAACTTTTTTTTTAATAACCATGTCAATTATTATTTGTTAACAAAAAATTGTTCACTTCAAAATGCTAGTTACCCTTTGCACAAGCATGCGAAATTTCTTCATTTTTTTCCCCCAACATGATTGTTCTTTGAACCAATATATCTATAAAATCAAACGACTTTCAAAGAAAACAGTTATCTTCAACGGTGTCACAAGAACTAATTCAATAGTGAAATATACAACATTGAAATGTACAATCAGTGTGAAGTAACAGATATATTTCAAATGGTGTATTACGTTAGTTTTATTTGTATGAAAGACATCTAAGGGTATCAAAGGTTTAATTTTTAACCTTTTATCTTCAAACTTTTTAGCTATAGCACGTCGTAAGTTCCGTAACTGAAGGACATCCACATATGACGAGACGCTGCCTTTACAAGTTGTGCACTAACCTCCCAAGACACACAGCCAGGATTGTACAATTTTTATTTAAAAAAATATTTATTTTAATTTTTTTGAAATTCAGTGCCACATATTTTGGACTTTTCTTGTTCCCTTTCCTGTAATTTTCTTTGGAAGAAGAAAATGTAGATTATGATTCTATAAACAATACAATTTACTCCCACTCAACGTGTTTTAATGATTTATTAGTGTTATTGTCCTTTAAAGAACAGTGAGGAATGTTAAGAATTTGTCACTTGCTGCTAGATTTATTTAGACTACTCTTACTTAGGCCTAGTCAAAGTTATGTATACTAAAGTTTTCCTTTTAAACAAAACAAAAAATATTTTAATTTTTTTTAAAAAATTCATTAGCAATTAGGGGTGTACCGAATTTCGGCTCTAGAAAATCAGGAATCCGACAATTTTTTCGAATTCGGCAATGTTTCCGGTCGGATTTCAAAAAATTGAATCCGGTACAGTTCTATTTGCAATTGATATAAGTATTTTAATTAAGATGTTGTCTTATTTTAAACTAATTTACAATCATTTTTGTGTAAATGAATAGTGTTGAAGTATGTAAGCCCGTAAACATACGGATGTCATTATTTATTACAATGGTGTTCTAAAAATGTTTCTTTTTGTAAACACCTTGCATTATTTCTTCTAGTTAGTTGTATTGAATTTATTTGATTTCAGCCTATCAATTTGCTTGAGGGCGGGAAGGACGGGCAGGGCTGGAGGACGGGGAGGGTGGGAGGACGGGGAGGGTGGGAGGACGGGGAGGGTGGGAGGACGGGGAGGGCGGGAGGACGGGGAGGGTGGGAGGACGGGGAGGGTTGGAGGACGGGGAGGGTGGGAGGACGGGGAGGGTGGGAGGACGGGGAGGGTGGGTAGGACGGGCAATGGCCCACAAAGTTAATTATATGGTTTTCAAAGCATGTAAGCTAAATATCATTCGTAATCAGAATATTCTTTAGTATGTTATGCATTCTGATAAGCTTATCTTATCAATATCTTATCAATACAGACGCTCCTTCTATGCAGAAGATAATTGCGTCCACAGACCATGACAGATGATCTGTTGGCAAGTGATGCAGCGTTCACAGGCCACGGCTATGATGGTTCCACGAATTACCCAGCCGCCTAACTAGTGTTAGGTACCCATTCGGAGTTGGGTGACTCAGGGATGCCCTAGGCCCTGGGAACAAATCCTTGCCTTGACATGGATTCGAACCCGTCACCATCGGTACACCAGTCGAGCTTCAAGGTTTGAAAAGTCAATTACAAAGTAATGTCGACAGAGGAATGACACACCACCCCCGCCTCAACGCCCTCATTTTTGTTGAAACGTATTTCTTTCGGAAAAAAACAATTATTAAAAAAATAATAACCAAAAAAACAAAAAAAGTTCCAAAACATCGTCTAAATTATCCTTAAAAAGCTTAACATGAAATGTTGGAAAAAATGTTGATAATTTTTTTTTAATGTGAATGCCTAGAATTAGAATTTTACAATTCAATTATTAGGAAACAGTTAAATTTAGTTTTATTTCGTCTGGTCACAGTTTATTAATACACGTTTTTTTCCTTTTTTTTTCTTTTCGAAACGCTAGGCTCTCGTCATGTTTTGGGGGAAGGGGGGGGGGTGAACAAAGTAGGAATAACTTTAATAAAATTGGAATCAAAATTCAATAAATACTTTTCGTCACTTTCAAGGTCATTTCTTTAATTTTCTCAAACGATAAAATGTTTAGCTCAAGGCTCAAGTCAATTTGCGTACAATCAGACATTGATAATTTAAATGAAAACGTCTCTTGCAAAACCTGGAAGCGCAAAGAGTCAGGATTATCACTAGTTTATATATTATCATAATACATGTATTTGTGTTCAACCAAAGTGAGGTTTCTAAATCCCCAAAAAAAAACAATTCAAGCGTAAATTTCAGTTTAGTTTCGGTGTATGAATTGTGAGATTTTGAACTTTATTGCAATTATTTTTTTTCTTCCACGTTGCCTGTGCTGATATCAATATTTTTTAACCCTCCCTTCTCCCCATACATATTTATATATATATATATATATATATATATATATATATATATATATATATATATATATATATGTTATATATATAATATATATAATATATATATATGTCTGATTTATGATCGGAAAGAGATATGATCTTTACTTTTTAAATTATCTTTGTGGAAGTACAATTTAGAATAAAAAATTGATGTGTAATTTCGAATAATTAAGCTTAAAAAAAACCCATAGATGTTAAAATATTTTTTAAAAAGAAAAGCATCGGTCAGCCACAGAGATTCGATGTTCGGATTTTATCTGGTAGTTGTATACAAAATTTGAGAGTCTTACGGGAAATTTTTGGCAGATTTACAAGTTTCCATGAAAGTGAAACTCTTTCCTATAAAGCCAGCTTATTTGTTTGTGTAACTTGTTGTCTCACTTTAAAATTTATTTGAATCATTCAAAACTGTTTTAAAAAAGTTGTTAGTGCACCCCTGACATAACAATAGTTTTTAGAATTACTTTTAAATAGGGCTGCGGAAATTAACGACTAATTTCTCGATTAATCGTAAAAACATTTTTATCGATTAAAATTATTTTAATCGATAAAAATTCAATTAAAATTAAAGAAAATATTTATAATATAACAATTTTATTAATAAATAATTATTAATAATTAATAATAATTTATATATTTTTTACGTACAAACTTCTCCTGCGTGATATTATAATTTATTTTATTAATTTATGTGGAACGGCGGACGTCAACTAAAAAATGACCGACAGCATCAGCGCAGTTAAATTTACACATATAACTGGAAAGTTGAGCAAAAGTTTTGTTTTTAAGCTAACTGCGGATAGCAAAGTCGAAGATGGTGAAAAAGTTTACTGTGTTCACTGCCATAAACAATTCTCTTTTAAAGGATCAAATACAATTTATACATCAATGACGTACCACCTTCAGCACAAACATCCGATCAAGTATCAACACATTTTCATAAAATTTAGTTCAAAATATTCTTAATTTTCAATGTCTGTAAGACAGGGGAAATAACTGAATAAAATTTTTAAAAAGTCAATTACCTGTTTTTGTTACTTCCCTTGAAATGTTCAGTTTAATGACGTCATAAATTTCTATTTTTCGCTTTAATCGAAATTAACAATTAATTAATCGTTCACTTTTCAAAAGTTAACAATTAAATTTAAATTAATCGGTAACAGCCCTACTTTTAAATATATATTTTTTAAAAACCCAAGCTTTTTCTTGTATTAAATAGTTAAAGTGCAACTTACTTAGATTTAAATATCAACAGACTTCTAACGCAATTTAAATTATCCATTTTAAAAAACAAAAAATACCTTGTTTTTATCATTTTTGAACAAACACGGAAACAATAACAACGTTTCGCGGAGAGAACATGAGGGAATAAGCTGATTCTTTCAAGAACTTTTAGACAAAATTATCACAGTTCGATCATCACTCTAAATTCTTCATTTGCTAATGTGGGCATGAACATGGAGTTTTAAGGCTTAAGATGCATTAAAATCGTGTTAGAACATTGCAAATAATTGGGGTGAGACTGCAACCAGGCTTTTAAATTAGTAAGTGTATAACATAACAAACAGGGTATTAGTTAGCTGACAGGACGTAACAAAACAGCGAACGTTTCGGCAAAGAGCCTTCCTCAACGAACAAATAGTACACAAATAAAACGAATAAAACGAAAGAATAAAAAAACTTTGCTGCTGTGAAATCCAATTAGTCCAGTAGAGATGAAGAACATTGTAATAGGCCATAGACTCAGAGCCATTCAGATTAATCCATGACCTTACTTATTAACAGAACTAACTCAATTTAATATTATATCAGGGGACCCAGTGCTATTACGCACATTATCAAAGAAAATGGAATCGAAACACAGTTAAAATAAAAGTTAATTCTCAAAGTCAACATTGGATGGTAGATTTACAAGGCCAATTCTTTTATTTTAGTTTTATGCATCAAATTTCGAAAGGGAACTAAAAAATGAAATGTCTTAATCAAATTTGGTATAATAAAGCCCAGGTCAATAATTATGTAACGCTAAGGGACATAATCAGCATATTTTTTTTATAAAAATTGAAACAAATAGACGTAAAATCATAATCATTTTGGTTTCTAGATTAACAGAGCGTGTGGTGTTTCTCGCCGTAAAATATTATATGACGTCATTGTTTGTGCATATATTTTAATTTTGGAAAATGGAACGATGTAAAAAGAGCCGTTAATAGTTTGGCTGACATTAACGCTAAGGGACATAATCAGCATATTCTCGATATTTATGTTGATTATGTCCCTTAATAGTTTGGCTGACGTTTTTAAGGGCGTGCAGAATTTTTAATGATGAAAAATAAATCATTCTAACGAACTAAAATTATATTATTCGTTCTTTTTATTGAACTAATTCACAAACCAATTTTTGCTTGTCGGACACTCTGATTCGAACGCATGCAATAACATTCACGTAAGTTACTTGGGCTTTGACTTGAAAAAAGTGGTCGCCGTAGGTGCCCTAGAACAACCTTACCTAGTGTTAAATATTTAACGACTTACTGAACCTATTTCATAAAATACAAGTGCACAATTATTTGCATTATTTGCATAATATTTCAATGACCACATTTAGGAAATCTCATCTAAAGATCCGAGATAATTTCAATGTTTTAGGCTTATACTATAAACACCATCACAGTGAGTCCGAGTAAATTGATTTATAACTTGAATTAACGCATTCTTGATATTTTATTTATAAATATAAATTCTAAATGCGATTTATCAGTGGATGGAGAAAATGCACGAGGAAAATAATAGTTATGAAGATAGGGCTTTTTTTTTCCCGGGCCTCTTGGACTCCCCAGTCCACCCCTGGTTTTAGAGGGGAATTTTAGAGGAAATTCTACTACTAATAGTACTAAAATTATAAATTATTTAATATTACTTGTGCTCTCCTTTATGAATATGTAATTATTTTAGTCAGTGACCCGTAAAACGACCTTCCGCAAATTGGAGGCCGCCCCGGGCGGCAAAAGTTCTATCTACGCTACTGGTCGGAGCCCATTTGTCAGGGCCGTTTTGTCCGGGGCCGTTTTGTCGGTGAGACATTTTAGTCCTATCTACTTAATTATATTTATTTTCATTGGATAACTCTTATCCAATAAAATTTAAGATTACAATTTAGCCTTGGATGTCATATTTGTATACAAGATGGCGTCCAGCCACGGATATCCAAAGTGGCTTCTCAATTCAAAAGAAGAGATTACAAAATCCAAGGTTAATTTTAATTTGGGTCATCATGGTGTTTAACGTCAGGAACTATAATTTATATATTTATGAATTACCTTTTAATTTACTCTCTGCTAATTAAATTGAGGTTCTCAAATTAGATTATTTATCTGATGATTTTCAAATTCAAGTAAGGAACAATCGGAACATTGAACTTGAACATTCAAACATTCTCATTTAATTCATCAATAATTAAACAACCCCGTAAAAACAAAGTTTTTGACTATAAATCCATTATATATGAGACATATCTAAAAGTATTGATTATGTTCAATGTCAATATAATACCCATCACCCGACATAAATTTATAGACTTAGACTGAACGCGATTGAACTCCTTTGCTGTACTACTGTACTGTAAACAGTGATAATATAAGGGATTTAAAAATAATATAGGATGTTGCTAGTGCTATGAATAGTCGTAGCAGCAGTTTACTCACAAGTGATAGGCTATATTACGACTTGTCTTAGTCTTAGCAGTAGACACTTTGAAAAAACTAAGTCGCTAAAAAATCTTAACAAACTCTTCTTAATAACTTAATATTTTATGCGCATATATAATATGATATTAATAGATCTGGAGTTATTTATGTGTGTATAGTATAGTGTATTAATTCTGAAATCTCAATTAATTTATTTAAATATATTTAATCAACGTATCCGCTTTACAGAATAATAATAAGGAGTACAAAAATTACAATCACCAAGTTTGCCAACACCCTAATTATATTAAAAGACATATTTTATTTTATATGAAATAAAAAAATTAAAAAAAAGAAGAAGAACAAATAAACGATTATGTTGGTATTAAAATTAAAAAAATTATAACTCTTTTATTATTATTTATTTATTTTGGACGGCACTAGCACTGTAAGTACATTGCATTTTTTTAGGAGACTAGTCGTAACACTAGCCAGTAAACTTCTGCTACGACTAGTTGTAGCAGTAAAAAATTATTTGTATTCTTAGTTTACGACAAGTTGTAACAGCAGACATTTTGTCGGGATGTTGCTAGTCCTATGACTAGTCGTAACACTTGCTACGACTAGTCTTAGTACTCTTAGCAGTAAACACTTTGAAAAAACTAAGTCGCTATAATATTTTAACAAACTCTTCATAATATTTTATACGCATATATAATATGATATTAATAGATCTGGGCTTATTTATAATTTATGTGTTATGTGTGTATTAATTCTAAAATATCAATTTATTTAAATATATTTAATCAACGTATCCGCTTTTCAGAATTAGTAGTACAAAAATTACAAATACCAGCACACTCATTGTGGTTTAAAAAATAAATAAAAATTTTTTAATTAAATTTTTAAAAATTCGCTAGGAGCGGGATTAGAAACCACGCACCAGTTTTAACATCAAAATATCGTCCATCCGACTAACACTTCACCTAGCTAAGCTTATGTCAGATTACGATTTTTTAAAATTATAACTGTTTGTCATTAAATGGACACCAATCAAGTTTTTTTTTACCTTTAAAATTCATTAATCGGCTTACCTAGTAATCATGAAACTTGATTATGAGAACTAATGTTTAGTATTAGCATAATTAAAATACATCTCTAGTCGTAACTGTAAGCACATAGTATATTTTTTACAACAAGTCGCAGCAGCAGACAATTCGACAGGATGTTGCTAGTGTTACGACTAGTCATAGCACTAGCAACATCCCGTCGAATTGTCTGCTGCTATGTTGTCGTAGCAGCAGACACTTCGATGAAAATATGATAGCAGCATAGCCTCAGGCCTCAACGGTAAATATGGAAGTTGATGTCCGGAGGTATTCTGGATTTTATTTATTATTTTTTTATTCTACTTCCTGTTTCAAAGGTCACAGGTTCTACTAATACAATGTACATAGAATGGGTTGAATTTTTAAATTAAAAAATAATGAATAATAATGTTAACACTTTAACTTTAAAAAATTGAACCATAACTTAACCACAGACCACAATCAACTAGAGAGTGTGAGGCACAATTAAGGATAGTGAATAGCGATATAGAAAGAGCTTCTGTAATAGATACAATAAGATATCAGAGATAAGTGCTCTTTATGGGTCTTTCCGGAAGACCCCCTCAGCTATCTGGCCCCCAAGGGGATGTAACAGCTGATAAGCCTCACCAGAAGCAGTCGCTTCTGAAGCGACCACCTGGGTATCCAGGACAGACAGCCCAAACATGCCTCCCACTAAGTTGACCTCACAAGGACGGGTGGAATTCCCTACTACGACCCGCTACGACTTTGGCGCCACCCCCGCAAAGCACATGGGTCTCCATGGTTAGGACCGCCGCTAAGCAGGGGATCATCAATGATCTATCTAGGGCATAACCCCCACTGGAAGGTTTCCTCAGAGTTGGTGTCCGCTGCGTTCTTCGCGGTACCTTATCTATACAGATGCTCCATTTATTCCAGAAGATTATTGCATCCTACGTTCTGGTAAGAAAGTATTGCCAAGTGATGCAGTGTTCACAGGCCACGGCTATGAGGGACCAAGCTATTCCCATCCACCTTTGTATCCCTAACTAGTGTCAGGTTCCCATTCAGAGCTAGGTGGACTCAGGGATGATGATACAGTGTAATCTCTGCTGTCCAATTGATGCAAGAGTGCATTGGTGAGGTAAAGTCTTGGATGATGTTAAGCAAACTCAAGCTGAATGATAACAAGACTGAAGCACTTCTATTTTGCAACAATAAATCACGCAGTACTTTGTCTCTTCCAAAGTCAATTCACGTAGCCAGTTCGGATATTCTGTTCACAACATCGACTAGGAATCTTGGCTACATTATTTCTGACAACATGTCTATTAACAACTTCATCAATCACATCTGTCGCTCTGCCTACACTGCCATTCGTCAGATCAACTCAATCCGTCATTACTTAACAGTTAGTGCAACAAAAACTCTAGTCTGTGCTCTTGTACTAGCTCGTATGGATTACTGCAATTCTCTTCTGTCAGGTGCGCCAAAACAATGCATTGAAAAACTACAGAAAGTTCAAAATTCAGCTGCCAGACTGGTGCTCACGGCAAAAAAACATGACCATGTTACTCCACTTCTTCGCTCACTTTATTGGCTGCCTATACAAGCCCGTATTGATTTCAAACTGGCCATTCTCTGTCACAACTTCTTTTCGGACTCATTCCCATCGTATCTTACTGAACTTTTGTCGGTCTACTCACCCACTCGCCAGCTACGATCTTCTGCAGACACACGCGTTCTCTCTGTTCCTACGACACGCACCAAAACATTTGGTGAAAGATCGTTCTCTTTTTGTGCAGCCAAACAATGGAATTCTCTACCATTCAAACAACCAAGTCCTTCAAGACTGCACTTAAGACACATATTTTCAAAATTTATTTTCAAAATTAATGAAACATTTCTTGTAAATGATTAACGTAGCTTATGTATAATGTACTGTAATTTTTGTGTTTGTTATGATATGAAAGTTAATTTAATACTTATAGGTATGTTATTTCTTTCATGTAAAGCGCTGTGAGCCCAGTTCCTTACTGGGATACAGCGCTATATAAATAATCAATTTATTATTATTATTAATAGAATATTAGATTATAATTTTGCTTAAATACAAACCACATTTGTTTTTTTGTGTCTTACTGATCTGAATCTGATCTCACAACTAAAATTATATTTTATAATACAGTCTAGATTAAATTTATGATACACCAGTATAGTAAATATAAATATAACTAAAATTGAAAATTCTTAATGAATATTTCATAATTTGTGATATGAATAATTAATCATTTACTTTTAATTACAATTTTTACTGTATTTTATTTATTTTCACTTTTCAACTAGGCGGGGAGTTCTCTTAATCATTTAAAAGATTGTAATTTATATTCTTTTGATGAAACAATTTAATATTTCTTTCTTTTGTTTTGTCCTTATTTTATTAGGAGTGGAACTCTTTTGTCCATGAGCTGCACGAAGCCATTCAACAACAACTTACTGAGAGTCATGTGCAATATTTTACAGATCTCTCTGAGGCAGAGAAAACACTTTTTATGCAGAGAGCTACCAAGGTCCTTGAAGGAGGTGTTTCACTTGATTTGGGA
The DNA here is from genome assembly GCA_944989445.1 of Ampullaceana balthica. Taxonomy (NCBI): domain Eukaryota; kingdom Metazoa; phylum Mollusca; class Gastropoda; family Lymnaeidae; genus Ampullaceana; species Ampullaceana balthica. The sequence continues at coordinate 76,245 of CALYLW010001172.1, forward strand.
ATATTCATAAATTGATAAATTTAATTTTTATAAAAATCATTACTACCAGCTTACAGTAAATGGTAACACTAGATATTTAAATTTTTATGCCAGAAAAATAATTTTAGGCTGACTGATAATTATTTGTTCCTTTTGATCCTGTCATTTTAAATTTAATTTTTCATGAAGAAACATAAACATTATTATAATATATCAAAACAGATTAATTAAAATTTAAAATAATACTCTTGTTAAAATCAGGTCATAAACTTAAATGGAAAAAATTAAGAAAAAAATATTATTTAAATTTTTTTTTGAAATAGACATTAATTGTGAATTATTTCAGGATCATCTTCCAAGAATTTATACAACAGAGTTTCATCAGTCATGGACCAAAAACTTAATAGTCAAGTTGGTCATCAGCTGCTTGAAGAGAGCCCAACAGGTGCTTTATAAATCCCAATTCAACCTCTGAGCATGTGGTGCCAGTTAAACACTCCAAAAGTCTTAATGGATAGATGCTTTAGATTTACCCATTGCTTTGTTAATTAGTTGTGAGGTTAAAAATGTTCATTGTGATTAAAATCCATCATTATGATAGTGATAAGATAAAGAATTTAAAGCTTCACTTGCTCAGTTTTAATTTTGGCTAGCACATAATATTTATGTCATTAGCTCTTTATTATTGGATAGGTTAGGTTTGTATTAAGTATTACAGGGATTTATTAAAAGTAATAATTATGTTCAGTATTTGCATTCATCTCAAATTTCTTGGAAAATGGTATGGCATTGATATTTTGAAGAAAAAAAAATAGTGAAAAGGCCTCTTAAGTTAAAGAAGAACTATGGAATTTGATTACATTTTATTTCTTCATTTTTCATTAAGACACAAGATCTGACTTGGTGATTGAAGCTGCTGAGGAAGGTGTTATCAGCCTGCTAAAAAGATGGCCTGACATGAAAAGTAAACTCCACATTTGTTTTAACCAGCCATTAGTTGAACCCATGAGACAGCTGGCATGGCAACTCTATCTCAGCAACCCTCGAAGTGAGTGACCCCAATCGTGTTAGATTTCCGAATGCTGAAAAGCACAAACTTTTATAGAAAATATGAATGACAGGCAAGAATTAATTTTAAAAACATCTATAGCAAATTAAGCACTTTGATATAAATTAAAAAACATATTTTACTTTCTATCACTGACCTACTGCAAATTTGGATATACACTTTTTTTTTATCACCCTCAACACAACAATCCAGACAGAACATAAAACACAATAATTTTGTGACTGTCATATTCACATTGACACAAATGTTAAACTCAAACAACTCCCTATTTCTCAATATGTTTGTGCCATATGGATGCCCCTTATTCATGGCACTTACACTTAGAACTATTTTAGTTGTAATTGTATCTTTCAGCCATCAAAACCTGAACTAAACAAATTGCATAATGATTGAGGCTTTTATGTTTTCAGCACGTAAAATTTACGTTGATCTGTTAAGTGAGAATCCTCGTGCAGCCATTTCCCCGATGGATATTGAGATTTCACAGAAAGTAGAGCAGATGGTTTTGTCTGAACAAACATTTGCTGACCTCAAAGGGTCAGTGGGTGAGTGAATGAAACAAGAGTCAAACTAATAGTGACTTACATGCACATGTGCCTATAATATTGTAATAGAAATTAAAGCTTCATTAAAAGGTGCAAACGAGCTGCTAATTTATTTTCCAAACTAGACATATAAATTTTATTCTGTTTAAAAAAAAATTAAAATCTGGATTCTATAAATTGGTATTTTTGTTCTTAGTTCTTCTTATCTATATTACCTTTCTACATCATATTCAATCTATATAAGTACAAGTATTGTAAGTCAGATTTTATGATGTCTATATTTTAAAGGTCATTTCTACGCTATGAAAGCAACACTGTCCTATCATCATGCCAGGCAACAGGCTAATAGTAGACTCAGGGACATTGACTATTTCCTTGTGGTGCCATTTGTTGTTGTTGCCAGCAATAGCTTATCCAGGTATTTCATAACAACTTTATTTCCTTTGACTGCAATATTAATTCGATATTAGAAAAGAATTCGAAAATGTAGTAGGAAAATTCTTAAAAATTTAATCTTTGGTACATAATAAAGCATGTCAATTACAGCAGGCCTTTAAAAAGTGGTAAAATATTTTTTAATTATAACTTAGAGATGTTTAACATTTCTATTGAAATAGATCTATCATATTTAACATTTCTATTGAAATAGCTCTATCATATTTAACATTTCTATTGAAATGCTCTATCATATTTAACATTTCTATTGAAATAGCTCTATCATATTTAACATTTCTATTGAAATAGCTCTATCATATTTAACATTTCTATTGAAATAGCTCTATCATATTTAACATTTCTATTGAAATAGCTCTATCATATTTAACATTTCTATTGAAATAGCTCTATCATATTTAACATTTCTATTGAAATAGCTCTATCATATTTAACATTTCTATTGAAATAGCTCTATCATATTTAACATTTCTATTGAAATAGATCTATCATATTTAACATTTCTATTGAAATAGCTCTATCATATTCAACACTTGACAATATTTTATGTTGTTTGCTGAAAATTATAATAAATGCACTGAATTCATATAATTATGATTTCACACTGTCATAATTTAGGCGAGAACCAGCACCAGGAAAAGTTGTGGCCCAACTGGTTGAAGAGTATTTAACCTACATGAGCACAAGGCCAGGATTTGTCATAGACTCAGGATCTCCGGTATATTTGGTGATATAAACATTATTAATTGCTGCATGCATATCAACAATTATTTTGTTTTTGGTCCACTAACAGGGAAAGAGCTTAAAATTGCTCTTTATGTCAAATACTTTAGTCAAGCAAACTTTTAAAGTTGAAAGTTGTATTTTATTTCACCACATTTTCCCTTAAAGCGTACATTCCCAGTAGGTTAAATTATTTTATAATTCAAACTTTCAGTGTCTATAAAATACTTGTGGGCCATCTGAGTACAATAAACATATCTTGTTCATCCATTTTACATGTAGAAATATTCCTTGAGCATATCCCATAACACAAAAGGTATTTTTTCCTCCCTCCACAATCTCATGTTCACATACCGTAAATACTAGCATGTAAGCCAAATTTTAACACCAAAATAAAGATAAAATCCGGGGTGGGGGTTGGGGGCAATGTTCCCTATATGCTGCGCTGCTGCACAGATATCTGACAGACGTGGCGCAGGAGCTTAGAACTACCATGCAGAAAATTTTGTAAAATTTTGCACCAAAAGTGGATGCTTTGCAACTTGAACTTTGCACACGAGTTTTACTACTTTGTACACAGACTAATGAACATAAGAGGGAACTTTGGTTAGGGGACATCTTATAAAATCATATAATTTGCAATTTTCACGCAAGTCAGTCAGTCTGTCCTGACGCTACTAATTTTAGAAAGCAGGGAAAACCAAATTACTGCACCAAAGCATCAAAAGGTGTGCAAATTAAATATGCGCTGTAAAAAAATATTATATGACGTCATCGTTTTCGCTAATATTTTAATTTTGGAAAAGGGATCAATGTAAAAATAGTATTTGATGATGGTTAATTATAAATAAAAAAACAAAGGGGGCGCCGTAGTCGCCCTGCAACCCCTATTATAAAAATTAAATACTTTGTGTACATTTCAGAAAGTTTAATATTTCGTATTTATCAAACAAGGACAAGTTAGTTGGGCTTTTGATAAAGGTCGGCGCCATAGGCGCCCTAAAAAAAGTGCATTTTTGATAAAATAAATAGATTTCAGCTGAAAACTTCCGTCATTTTTGATGGGTGTACGCTAGTATGTCCATAAATACCATCAATCACATCATAATCAATAACAAACACTCAGTTGATTATACAGTTAAAAATATCAATAGATGTATAAATATATTCAATCCACACAATCTACAAATGACATTTTATAATTAAAAATGTATTTAAACTACACCACTGTTATAATGCAAAAATATCACTTTAAATTTCAAAACAATCATTGTCTCATCCATTTGTATTCTCAGGAAATCACTTTTTTTAAAACTATTATATATTAAAAATTTGGTATCGAGGTTAAAATGAATAACTCTAAGACAAGAAATGTGATTGGTTGTAAGAGGGATTTCCATATCTATCTAAGCTACAGCAAAGGTTTCTTTTATATCATGTTCTAACTTTAGTGCTAATTGGACACAGCTGCAATTTTAATGTAAACATTGTTACCAAGATAATTTTATAATTCTTTTTTGATGCACAGTGATAAGACATTTTATCACAGCAATAAATTAAAAGGGGGCGCTGTGGTCGAGTATAAGAACGCTTTGCTGTTGTACCGAGAGTCACAGGGTTCATGTCTCGGAGCTGGCAAGGTCCCCGAGTTCACCCAACTTTGAATGGGTACCCAATTTCAGTTGGGGAAAGTAAAGGCGGCTGAGCATTGTGCTAGCCACACAATCCCTCGTATGCCGTGGCTGAAAAACCTGTGAACGCTACTTCACTTGCATAGGCCACTATTGTCTGAAAAGGAACTTAAATTTACTTTAAAATTAATTGAAAAATTAAAAAGGTCAGATCATATTGATTTTTTAAGAAATATAACCATTTGCGATCAATTTTCTGTAGTGAGTATGTATATACAGTATAAACCAAAAAAACACTTATAAAAAAAAATCACATGGTTAACAAGAAAAAAAAGAAAATGTATAGCTACACAGTGAAACACCTGATTTGAAAAGAATACTTTAATACATAAGAGAATGACTTTCCTTGTTTAGATTTTTAAATCAAATTTGTCTAACCACACGTAAATTTTTAAGAAACCGAAAATGATACAAATAAATAAATGTGTAGGTATGAGATGAAATGGAATGCATCAAAGGTAGATAAAATTATGAATTATTCATTTAATGATCTCATTAGCTCCACAATGAAGAGATGAAAGGCTTTGTGGGCAAAGTGGCTGCCGTTTTGGAGAAACATTATCCGGATGTGTCATCTGTGGTTGCCAAAACTTATGTCCCAGCGAGAGGTAGCTTTGTTAAAAAATTAAAAATGGTTTTATCATAATTTTTTATTATAAAGCAGCAGTTTAATTTAATTAATTAAATATTGATTTAAATGATTTTTATATGGTTAGATTTAAAAATTGTATAAATATATATATATTAGGGCTGCGGAACTTAATGATTAATTTCTAGATTAATCGTTAAAAAAATTTAATGATTTAATTCTTTTTAACGATTATTCTACCCATCACATATCCGATGGCATTCCTTCCAAGACCGTTTAGTACATACCAATTACCTCAGTTTCATGTGAATGATTGTTCAGCTCAACTGGTTATATTGTCAATTAGACCCGCTCATCACTTGAACCAAATAATGTCAACACACTTGACTTGACTTTTTGTGTAGTTGGTTAAAAGATGACTTATAAAGGAGATATTCCCGTGTTATTTAGATTTTCAACAAGAACGTTTAATTAGTCTTACTTTTGACATCATAATTTTTTATTTTTAGCTTTAATCGAAATTAACGATTAATTAATCGTAAATTTTTCAAAAGTTCACGATTATATTTAAATTAATAGTTAACAGCCCTAATATATATATATATATATATGTATATATATATATATATATATATATATATGAAAACTGGAAAAATATGAAAACTATGAAAAATATTATATAAAGAAACAGGGACTTAATTAGATTATTTACCAATATGTTTCAATCCTATTTGACACAAGGACATTCTATACTTTTCTAAAGAAAAAATCGTCACCACTGAGAAAGGTTCAAGAGCTTTGCTGCTGGAGAGCTTGCAAGAATTAATCAGGCCAATGGTCAGAACAATGCTGATAGGTGAGCAGAACACTGTACCACATTACTGTTTTTAAAAATCAACCTTTCAAATTTTAAGGACTTTTGTGCCTAAGATATTATAATTTGAAATATATTTTTTTAAAATAAAATGCATTTAAAGTCCATTTCAATCCAGCAATTTTTTCAGATAAAAAATACTAGTAATAAATTCATGAAAAGAAAAATAGAATGAAATTAAGGAAATTTTTTTTGTATAAGTATTAAATTCATTTTGCATAACATGCGTCATTTTTCAATGTAGGATATCTAAAATTCAATTTTACCCAAAAATCATAACTAAAGCAAAACCGTTAAAGTTTCCTAAACTTTTTTAAAAATACTTGTTTCTTCAGGCTATTTGAACTTTGAGACTTTGCTGTATGTTTGGGACCAATACATCATAGGCCTTGATGTCCCTGGATTTGGTGCTGAGTGGCTGTCTGTTGTCATTGCAACTCTCCTGGGCTTGGAGCATGATAAGCTTAAAGAATGTCAATCTGTAAGGGTTTCCTTGAGCGTTAAACCAGACTATTAGTGATACTCCAGACTATTAGTGATACTCCAGACTATTAGTGATACTCCAGACTATTAGTGATACTCTAGACTATTAGTGATACTCCAGACTATTAGTGATACTCCAGACTATTAGTGATACTCCAGACTATTAGTGATACTCCAGACTATTAGTGATACTCCAGACTATTAGTGATACTCCAGACTATTAGTGATACTCCAGACTATTAGTGATACTCCAGACTATTAGTGATACTCCAGACTATTAGTGATACTCCAGACTATTAGTGATACTCCAGACTATTTGTGATACTCCAGTCTATGATTGATACCCCACACTATGAGTGTTCCATTAGACTTTAATTTTTTCCCTGACCATGTTTTCCCATAATATTATAATATCTATGAGAATTTGCTTTATGCCTGGGACAGTATGCAATCTAATTTTTTTTAATAAATACCTTAAAAAAAAATTTTTAGTATATGTTTGTATAATTTTATTTACTTCATTAATTCTAAATACAACATATATTCTTATCATACCAAAGAATCTCTCAGACTTTATTTGAAATTTTAATTCAATTAAACTCATTCAACAAGCTATGTCTTAAATAACACTAATGTTACTTCATGGCCAGCGTCAGACATATTCCGACATACATGTATATAGGCAAAAATAGGCAATTGTCAACCTGTGGAAAATTATGGGAAGGCTTCATATATTTTCTTTTGCCGCCTATGCAGATTTTGGTACTTTAGTGCCTGTGTGATGATCATGCATTTTTCCCGCCTTGAGCCAGGCCTCGTGTTAGTTGTAATATTGATTTTTTTTTAAAAATTGTTTAAAACAGAAACTTTTACACCATGACCCATGGTTTCATCCTATGACAAAATTTTTAATCAACATTTAGTTGTGTTGTTTCGAAAATTGTTTAATTCTTGAAATTTGTCTTTAAAGAAAATTAGATTAACAAAATCTTTCTCAAACTACACGTTAAGATTTATTAAGTATAAAGATTGTAGTAATTTCTAATAAAATCATGGTTGAATCTTTTTTGTGTCCACATGTAATCATCAGCCCTTAGCAATGGAAACTGTACTGAACAGAGAAAGTCCTCTTTTGACCATCCAGCAGTTTCAGTATCAGGTAAGTTGGTTCTTGTGCCCTGTTTTAACAATATGTTACTGTTCTTACCATGTGATGAAGTAAGTTTTAACATTGTATCTAAATTAGTGCTCTTATATATTCAAAGTTCTAATACTTTGTCAGAATGTGTGTCTGTGCATTGAATATGATATTCACATTTTAAAATTCGTAGACATACAAATGCAATACTTGAATGAAATGAATCACTTGACTCAGGTGAAGCGTCATCATTACAGAGAACTTTTTGCAATGCTTACAGCTGATCAGAAATCAGCCATGCCAGTCCTTGATCCAACACAATGTAAGTTACATAAACCATAGTTTTAAGCCTTTAAATCTAAACAAATATACTCTTACATTTAGCATATAGATTTATTGTTTTGATAAACTGCAGCAAGTAGTGTTTGAAAATACAGCAATGTCATGATTATGCAATCAATAATAAGACTACCTTTTCATATGGAATATCTGGATATGACATTTATACCTTTTTTTTAAAAGAACTTTTTTACATAGTGCTTAATATAGAATTCTTACTTATATTTTTTGCCTTTAGCTCTCCATCCTCCCTGGAGACATTGGTACAATGATCAGGTCCCTCCTTACACTAAACCTCAAGACAGACGGAAGGCTAGGGAGGAAAGGGAGGCAGAGAGAGAAAGGTGATTGTAAAATAATTTGTTTTGGATGATATTAGTATTAATAATATGTTTTTAATTAAAGTGTATGAAATCAAGTCATTTTATTTTAATAGTTAATACAGTAAATATGCAACAAATTAATCATGTGGAGATTTGGGGTTGGGTCAGTTTTACCATACCGGATCAGCAGTTTGACCTCATTTTAGTCTGTTTGAGCCATAAGTAACACGTGAAATAAATGTATACAAAATAGAAAATGTCAGTAGACACTAATGATTTTTTTAAGTCTCAGCCCAAAACAGATCATTTTATGAAAGTGTTTTTTATAATGTTATTTTTTCATTCATAGCATTGTGATATAGTCCAAATATTATTAGATATTTATTCATAGCATTGTGATATAGTCCAAATATTATTGGATATTTCTATAAATCTGGAGGTTTAAATTATAATGTGGACAAAGGTGCTTAAAGTTGTTTCCCTTTAAAAAGAAACTATTCAATTTAAATTTAACCTATTTCAAAAACTACCTCACTCCCTACATTCTTAAAATAAATTTCAGACTTTTACAGCAACAAAGAGATGCTGAAAGGATGAAGAAGGAAGGGGAACTCAGAGACAGAAAGTGAGTGAACAGATGAACTATGTAATAAAAAAAGTTTAACAAAAGGCGCTCGCTAACAATGATATGCATTTGATTTAATTTTTGAAATAAAGAATCACATAAAAAAATTGATTATTTAAATCAGGGGTAAATTACTCCATTTGAGGTAAAAAGGGATCTCTTGGGGGTAAAGAAGACTCATTGGGGGCATTTAAAATCCTACAGAATCTGCTCGTTTGGGGTTATGTTCAACATAAACTTTTATATTTCGAGGTATAAACTGATTTAAATCATAAACCTCAAAATGTTAATGGAAAAAATTGACCAAAGAAAGAGTTTCATGAAAATATTAATATAATAAGTGTGTATCACCAGGACAATAGAAGGGGAGACAATGAGAATGGCAGCTGCAGAAAGAGGTCGTTTGGACAGGGAACGGATGGACCTAGAAAACCAACTCCAGGAGGTTAGTCTGCGGGAAGAAAGTTTGTTTCTCTAAAATTAATCTCAAGACCTGAAATTAATAAAAATCTGTCGGCTGGCCTTAAAAGGCCAAATAAGTTTTGAATTATTCACTAGATTTTTCAAATGTTGTAGCTATTCATCATTATTTCAGCAAGATGAGGAGTTTTAATTTTAATAATAATTAAAATGCAAAACTGGCTGCTCAATTTTATGTATCAAAATATGTAAATGAGTAGCATACTACTTTGTCTTGTGAATGAAATTAAACAAATACTTTATTTTAGTTAAACTTTTTTAGTGTATTACATGTTTTTCAACTATATTATGAAACATTTATGTAAAATTATTTGATAATTTCTTCTAGGAGAAAAGAAGACGAATAGATGCTGAGAAAAGGGCAAAAGAGGAAATTGAACAACTGAGAAGAGAACTGGATGCATTAAGAAAACCTGTAAATTTTATTTGTTCTTTTTTTAAATCTGATATTTAAAATTTATAAGGTTTTTATATTTCTTATAATATTACTTTAAACATAATTTACGCCCACAGAGTCTATTTATTTAGCAATTGTGAAGCACGGGAAAATTTCTAGTATTATCCTCAATGATTTATACAACATTCAGTAATTATTTAGCGATTTTAAAATTTTCAGAAATCTCCAAATCCGTCTCTCATGAGCACAAGTTCCTATGTTAGGTAAGGGGTTAAAAAATGTGCTTTTATTTTATCTTGGAATTTTAAATGTCTTATAAAATGCAGCTCTTATTTACTTCAATGTATGTTTCAAACTTCTTTTTATTAGTAAAGTGTATAAATGTTCTGTAATTAAATTTAAGCATAATTAATATAAGCATTTTGTAGGCCATACAAAATCCCTGCAAAAATAACACATCAAAATGAATTGTGTGTCTTCTTCCAACATTCAGGAAGTGAAGTAATTCTTGTTCAGTTTAATTGTATAATTATTAGGTTTTAAAAATAGCCTATTAAGAAGTTTCAAATTAAAAAAAATTCAGTAAAATAAAATACAATTTCAATCTTTCTTTGCCATCACTTTTGTCACTCTGTATCCACTTCACCTATCTAGTGTGTCCATGTTATCTCACTATTTCACACATTTGTGTCATAACTGTTTCACCATCATTTCACTTGTGTCACACTTTTAGCCGCATGCTGATTCCTCCACCCCCCACCCCTGACTCACAGTATGGTATGCCACCAATACCCGAGTCCCCATCACACAGTCCCGCCCAGGCAGAAGAAGTCATAGTTGACTTTCTTAGGAAGATTCGCAAGAGTATGGATAAAAGTGAGTTTTATGAGTTCTTACAATTCACTTTAAAAACATTCAATATAAACTAAGATGAAAATATCTATGCTTCATTGATTTAACATCAAGTTGTTACTTTAACTTCAATCTCTAACAAAATGATCATACTTTGAAGAAATTATATAATCACAGATTATTCTAATTTTCTTTGAGCTGTTATGAATTTGTAATAATTTTCAGTCTTTCAAGTATTGAATTTAATGAATTATAATAAATTTGATGCTAGCTTATCAGTTTGTGCTTATCAGATTTTGAAGATTAGCATTTCATATCAAAATTACTTTGTAAAAAGAATTTTTCTTCAAAATGGAAATTTGTTAGAAATTTAATTTGTTCCAATGAGTTTTTTGAGCTTTTTTATGTGTCAGTTGCCAATGGAGAAGGGCAAGAGGCAGAACATTTAAATAAAGAAACAGAGAAATATATTTACAACAATGTGCAGGATATCAAGAGGGCTCAGGCAAGTATTTCTATTTCTGAATCTACATATTCTCATAAGTTACCTTTTAAAAAATAAAAAATTATAAAAAGTATTTTGCTGAAGTTTAAGCAGGAAAATTTAATAAATTACAGATGTTATTAGGGCTAGATAAAAAAAACAACTTTTATTCAACAATTATAGATGAAAGTAATGTTCACTCTATATAGTATAGTCCCCATTGTAAACATATGTTTTGGTCTGTTAGCTTCTAGTTAACTTAAGGAGTTAAAATGCCAAATAAAATAAGGATAATACATAATTTATAATTGCTGTTTCCTATATTTCATACATAATTTATAATTGCTGTTTCCTATATTTCAGATTGAAGTTTTTGGACACAGATTACAGCCTGGCGAGTTTGAGAGAATGGATGCCCAAAAACAGAAGAAAGCCAGTGACCAGATAATGGAACTCATACAAAGATGGAGGGAAGACAGGCGGGCAAAAGAGCTCAGAAAAGTGATGTAAATTATTTTTGAAACGAGGTCAAATTATTTTGCTTAAAGTGATTTATGTTTCAAGCATTTAATCCTTTTTAGAATAGGATCATCTATCAATAAGGTCCCAAATAATATTATTTACATATTGGAACAAAATTTTAAAAATACACATTCACATTTGTTAGTGGGAACTAACATTTGTAATTTTAAATTTTATTCTGACCATATTTGTGTAAATCACCAAATTTGATTTGGCACTTTTCATTTCACAAAAAATCTTCATTTATTGAACAAAATGCTGTATATTAAAAAGAATGCAAGATTTACGACAAATGTGTTTGGTTAGCTTATATTGAAATATTCTTGAGGATGAAATTTTTGTATATATATCTTTTTCACCATTTAACATGACAGACATTCCTTCTATTAAGAAGATTATTGCGTCCTACGTTCTTTTAATTGGAACATACAACAGACCATGCTGGCCTGTTTGGCAAGTGAAGTAGCATTCACAGGCCACAGTCACAAGGGGATTGTGTTGAACAATGGCCAGCCACCTTTATTTACCCCAATTGTCGGGTACTTATTGGAGCTGGGTGGACTCAGAGACTTGAACCTGTCTCTCATGGTTCGCCAGCCAAGCAAACATGCCACTCAACCACTTTGCTCCCTCTTAATTTGTTATTTAATCAGTTTAACTCCGTCCAGTTGGTTTGAATGTATTAAACAATGAAACTTGTACTTTGGCTATTCATTTATTTATTGAAAGCATTAAACTGGTCCCTTCCCACTAAAATTTATGCAAACATTATTTCTAATGATTGTTAAAAATTCCCACTCAATGTAACATTCACCAATCAATTTCTATGCAATCTAAATGAAGAGCTTAGTGCTAAAAGTACTTCAGTCACAAAATCTGCATTTTGAGAAAATCAGGTTTTAATTTGTTGTTTGTGTCTTTGATGACAGCATTTTTAATTTTTTAGGCTGTTAAAAAATCATTCCTGTTCACATTGTATTGTTTTCAATTTTAATCAGTAGATTGGTCTAAATCAAATGTTAATACAGATCACTGCTCAGATTGAATTTGACAAAAATTTGACTTAAGTACTTTTAGCACTTAGGTCTTCAAATGGAAACTCACATATTTACATTTAAATATGTTAAGCTTCCACTTTTTGTTTTTGGAGGGAAAAAAACTTGTCATAAAGTTTGAAAATAATCAAGAATTAAGACTAGTAACATAAAAAATGTATAATACTAATTTACCTCTTGTGAATCTTTTCAGTCGAATGCTGGATGTTGTATTTTCAGACTTATCCAATTGCTTGGCATAATTTATGTAAATCAGTTTTAGCATTTCATGGCTTTGTTTTTTTCTTGTGTTCAGTTTGTTACAAGAGTGCACCACAATCTCTTTTTTTAAAATTCATTACAACTCGACCCAAGCCAGATATACAAACATTAAAAATTGAGCAAAGCAACCTTATTTAACGTTCAGATTTGTTTTCTTACTTTCTCAATGGGAAACAAACACGAGCAAGTGGCAAGTTACATCATTATTTAAGCACCAATATCAATTTATCAAAAACATTGGGAAAACATTAAAAAAAACTGCTTTCAAAAATTGAAACATGTAATTTAAATTATAATGAAAAGCTTTAGTTTCATGTTTGTTGAATGAAGTTTTATCTTAGATAGAAAACCTCCAATTCACACGTATAAAGAAAAACTGCAAATGGCCTTCTTAAAATTGTAGAATATATTCTCTCATCTAATAGCAAGGAAACATTCATGCAACATTATTGGCCTTTCATATCTGGATTTATTTTAAACTTCAGGGAGAGAAGAGCATAAGGTACATAGATATTTTTTAATTTCTGAGACAATTGCTTTGCATGATAGTTGTCTGAGAAAAATAATGGTCAAATTGTGATGGCAGCATTTTTAGATATAGTCAAGTTCGTTTGTGGGTTAACATAAACAAAATCCCAGTTGTTTGCCAAATTTTAAGTTTCTGTTTGATGACATTTAAATTTATCAGATCATCAATAATGAAATGTCATACCAACTTGTCAAGGCAAAGGAGCCACGTAATGTCATACCAACTTGTTAAGTCAAAGGAGACACATAATGTCATACCAACCTTGTCAAGGCAAAGGAGACACATGTCATACCAACCTTGTCAAGGCAAAGGAGACACATAATGTCATACCAACCTTGTCAAGGCAAAGGAGACACATAATGTCATACCAACTTGTTAAGTCAAAGGAGACACATAATGTCATACCAACTTGTTAAGTCAAAGGAGACACATAATCAATTTTTATCTCAAGGGGATTAACAAAAAACATGTTTTCACAAAAATTCTTGTGGGTAAATAAAATGACAGTTCATCTAGTGTAGTCTTGTGCACCATTGAGCAATCAGGTTGGGATGCTCCATATTATAGCAGTAGACAATCAGGTTGGGATGCTCCATATTATAGCAGTAGACAATCAGGTTGGGATGCTCCATATTATAGCAGTAGACAATCAGGTTGGGATGCTCCATATTATAGCAGTAGACAATCAGGTTGGGATGCTCCATATTATAGCAGTAGACAATCAGGTTGGGATGCTCCATATTATAGCAGTAGACAATCAGGTTGGGATGCTCCATATTATAGCAGTAGACCATAAATATCAGTTCTTTGGCTTTGTTTTTATGACTTAACTATTATTTAACACTGTATTAAATGTGCTATTACAATAAAATTCAATGAAGCTTTCACAAATTAGGATTGATATAATGTGCATAATCAGAGTGTCACTTATTAGATGAGAAGGTTTTTGATGGCCTGTTATTTCTAATCATACTTTTTTTAGTGCAACACAGAAACAATTTTGAGATGTAAAAAACTCTGATTTTTTATATCAATATGCTGTTCAGGGCCTTACAAAATAGATCTTTTGATTTAAAGTGGCCCTTTCAAAATAGCTTCAAAACTATAACATTCATTTCTTGAAAATATATTAAAGCATAATCATTTTCATTAATAGTTTAAAATAATTGCAATTTCAATGACAAGTTATTTTTTTAAAATTGTTCACCTTCTTTTGAAGTAAATTTTGGGAATATGGTTTGTACCTCGCTGTCAGGGTGATTCCCAACACATATCATTACTGTCTCCTTACTTTCTTACTAGCATTACTTTGTCATTGTCCCGAAACATTACAAGCATTACTGTCTCTTTATATCATAACTAGCATTATAAGCATTCCTGGTATATCCTACACCACCAGCATTCCTGGTATATCCTACACCACCAGCATTCCTGGTATATCCTACACCACCAGCATTCCTGGTATATCCTACACCACCAGCATTCCTGGTATATCCTACACCACCAGCATTCCTGGTATATCCTACACCACCAGCATTCCTGGTATATCCTACACCACCAGCATTCCTGGTATATCCTACACCACCAGCATTCCTGGTATATCCTACACCACCAGCATTCCTGGTATATCCTACACCACCAGCATTCCTGGTATATCCTACACCACCAGCATTCCTGGTATATCCTACACCACCAGCATTACTGGTATATCCTACACCACCAGCATTCCTGGTATATCCTACACCTCCAGCATTCCTGGTATATCCTACACCACCAGCATTCCTGGTATATCCTACACCACCAGCATTCCTGGTATATCCTACACCACCAGCATTCCTGGTATATCCTACACCACCAGCATTCCTGGTATATCCTACACCACCAGCATTACTGGTATATCCTACACCACCAGCATTACTGGTATATCCTACACCACCAGCATTCCTGGTATATCCTACACCACCAGCATTCCTGGTATATCCTACACCACCAGCATTCCTGGTATATCCTACACCACCAGCATTCCTGGTATATCCTACACCACCAGCATTCGTTGTATATCCTACACCACCAGCATTCCTGGTATATCCTACACCACCAGCATTCCTGGTATATCCTACACCACAAGCATTCCTGGTATATCCTACACCACCAGCATTCCTGGTATATCCTACACCACCAGCATTCCTGGTATATCCTACACCACCAGCATTCCTGGTATATCCTACACCACCAGCATTCGTTGTATATCCTACACCACCAGCATTCCTGGTATATCCTACACCACCAGCATTCCTGGTATATCCTACACCACCAGCATTCCTGGTATATCCTACACCACCAGCATTCCTGGTATATCCTACACCACCAGCATTCCTGGTATATCCTACACCACCAGCATTCCTGGTATATCCTACACCACCAGCATTCCTGGTATATCCTACACCACCAGCATTCCTGGTATATCCTACACCACCAGCATTCCTGGTATATCCTACACCACCAGCATTCCTGGTATATCCTACACCACCAGCATTCCTGGTATATCCTACACCACCAGCATTCCTGGTATATCCTACACCACCAGCATTACTGTCTATTTTGTCTATCTTATTTTGAAAGCATTATGGATGGTCTTAGCAACATTCTGCCAAAAATGTACCTTGATGTCAATTGATCGATGCCAACCTGTTGATGTAATGGTAGCCTTTTCATCCTGATAACATAATTTATAGGAGTCAAGTGAATAATGTATTTATTTCTATTGTCTCCAGCATACATGTATATAACTAAGAATATACAACATTTAATTTTCGTTTTAAAATAACGAGCTATTTATTGGCACAAGTCATTGTGGTTTTTAAAGAGAATAAAATTCCTAATTTTAAAAAATGTTTTCTCAATAAATTTTTTTCTTCAAAAAGTAGCATGTATTTTACTGGATTGTCTTTTCTAAGTATCGGTGGATTCTCCTATTGGTGTCTGGCCGTTGAAAGGCTGAGTGTTAAGCACTTCATAATTGAACAAGGTCGATGAGTGTTGAGAGTTTGGGTGAGGGGGGAGGACTAAATATGACCCTAACCTTGATTTCTAGACAGCTGTCTGTAACTGAACCGTTACTTCAGTGGGTCTCAAACAAAAGAGATGACATCATAACTTGAGAACCGTGTCACCCCTGATGTTGTGTGTATGGGGTGGGGGGGGGGTCTCTTCATGCATTGGTAGGTGGAATTGTCTGTCAAATGTTGTCAGATTGTCTACCGTTTGGGAGCAGCAGGCGGCAAACATCATGAGCCACCGCCCACCACTAACAGTGCATTAACCCAGTGTTTCTCAAATAGTGGGGGCGCCCCCAGGGGTGGTGCGAGGCAACGTAAAGGTGGGGGGGGGCCTCGTTTGACCGTTATGCAGAGGTGTACTTATAACAATTTTATAGACAAATGATACTATTTACAGTCGCGTGGGGGGGGGCGAAATGTTTTCTTTATTCCTAAAAGGGGGTGGGGCATGACAGAAAATAATTGAGAAACACTGCACTAACCCCAGGTTAGTCATGGAAGCCTCAGTGACCAGGTGTGGGAAGTCGGGAAGGGGGGGGGGTAGGAGGGAGCTCTTAAGGCCCACAAACTTGAGACTATCATGACGTGCCTGTTATGTAATAGTTATCTATGTAAAGTACAACCATCAAGGCCCCAGAACCAAGGCGATCTGGCGGTGCGGTGGGTCGCTATTGGTAAATAATTGACGCCGCGTGGACGAGATGGGATATCTCTGGGGTAAATATTTAGTATCGATGCAGGGAATCGTGCACGTGTTACACACCAATATTAGACCGACGCTTGCAGGACTGTGCTTGCTCTCTGGGTTTAAAATAGATTTTTAGTATCGATATTAACCGATCTGACACCAATGTGACACACATTATACTGGAACTGGAATAATTCCAATATATCATGTGGAGTTTACTTACCGTCTCTGTGACTTACTGCCCTTGAACAATGACCCTGAACAGATTTTGAGGGGTCAACAGATTTAGATGATGGTAAGTTGTTGTTTTTAAATCCCTTATATTAACTTCGCGGCCGTCTCATCATCTCATCATCTCATGGGCTGGGCGGGCGGAAAAAGAAAAGTCGAAAATGACCCACTTCCCGTGACTCGATCGAGCTGAAATTTGGCACACTGACCCGTCTGACCTAACAATGCATCGTATCAAAATTTCAGATCGATCGAACGTACCGTAATTAAATTAATGCATTTTTAGTTTATCCTTATATGAGGTATGTAATTCAAATTCACGGTTTGTTATTGTTTTTTTGCCACGTGAAAGTTTAAGCTGACGCATTGAGGCGACCCAACGAAGCGACGGGGTGCTTTTGTTTACATTTTACGTGTCACGCTGAGCTCGGTCAAGCGAATCGGTGACCAGACTTTTCCCCTCTCCCCCTGCCACCCACCCACCCCCCTAGGGTTATGAAGTGAACTTGAGTTAAGACAGATTCAGTCTGTAAATGTTAGTACAACGTTATTATTAACGACTTCCGTTCCTGTCTGTCTGTCCGCAATTTTTCAAATTAGCAAACGTAAAATTAAACCACTAGATATCTCAAAATATTACCACATATAGATCTTGGATGACAATGCATTGTATCAAAATTTCATATCGATCGTATGTACCGTAATTAAATTGTTGCATTTTTTAGTTTATTTTTCTATAGTCTATAGCAAGCATCTGTATCCGATTGCCATTGTTGACAGCACGTGCCAGTTCACTCCAGCCATCGATGAACGTATTTACATCAGGGGGAGTTCAGTCAGTTTCAGTCTGTAAACACGCGATGTGTTTAAAGAAATAAAATTTTCGATATACTTTATGATTTTACACTTAAACTAAAAATAATAAATAAATAGAGATACAAAAAATATTTTTAGAAACAACGTTTTTATTAGAGGACTAAAAAGAAGAAACAAATTTAAAAGTTATAAGTTCAAGTACTTTAATTTAATATGACTAAAAGCGTGGGGCGGGTGTTTGGTATAAAAATTAATGATTTATAATTGAGAAGGCAAAAGAGAGATCTATAAGTGAGAGAATGAGTGAACCGCATATGTTACACCTCATAAGCGCCCGCCACACCTTTTTGTGTTAGATGATCAAATTTTATATCTCACATTAAATCCCACAATCGATCACGATAAATATCAATAAAACTTAGAGTTCTGAGTCCCCCTGTGTGACTACTTAGTTTGTGACTAAAAAATTATTTTTTGCTTTTTCATGCGAGATTCGACATTCCTCACTGCAGCTAGGCCTCATTCTTTTTAAAAAGTTTTTTTGTTCATTTTATTTACTCTATTTATTATATTTAAAGTTATATTAATAGTAACTTGTTAAGTTGTAATACTTCTTTTAGCATACATTTCTCACCAGTGAATTATTTACATATTAGTCTTGGACTAACATGGACATTAAAAAAAACAAAAACAACTCGTTAAATTGAAAAAGTATGCCAGTATACGTAATATTGATTTAAAATTTAAAAAATAATATGTGACTTTGGAATTATATTCTTTACGTACATTCAGAGGCGTAACAACGACTTGGCAACGGGGCAGTTGTCAAGGGCGCCGATGGCTAATCCTTCAATTATCAATTTATTCTGTATAATTTAGTATTTTCCCAATTTCTCAAGGGCACCAAAAATGAATTAACCAAGGGCGCGGAAAACCCAGTTACGCTTCTGCGTACATTCAACATTGTTTTGATGGTGCTTCTCTATCATTTACTGTAAGCCCCACCCATAAAATGTAACTTAATAAGTTAGCAAGATAGGTAGCTGCAATAGCTTGTATATACAAGCCGTAGAGAGCCTTTGAGATTTATGGCTGTAAAAAATGCGGATGTAAAATAATTCATCATAAAGTTTTCGTTTTGCTAATGTGTCTATTGGTCTACAGAAATTCAATAGTGCCTGATAAAATGTGTAATGCGCCTGACCCTTCATTAAATTGGCGAGTGATTTGAACTGGTGTAAAGTTATGAAAGAGCTGAGTGAATTTACCGTTTTGCACACACAGTCCCATAACATACATAGGAGAGACAGGGAGCCACATATCGGGTCGTTTAGCTGAACACCTTAGATCAATTACACAAGATCAGCAATGGCCTATCTCCAGACACTTCAAAAGACATGACCATGGCAAAGTGAATGACGTATTTGTGAATGACGTATTTGTGAATGACGTATTCCAGCTATTCTCTTCTGCACTAACACGCCTGACAGTGTCACTCTTGAGAATAAACTCATTCAGAATAATGGGAACCTGACATCACATGGGATGAATGTGTTGTTCTTACACCACATGGGATGAATGTGTTGTTCTTACACCACATTGGATGAATGTGTTGTTCTTACACCACATGGGATGAATGTGTTGTTCTTACACCACATTGGATGAATGTGTTGTTCTTACACCACATGGGATGAATGTGTTGTTCTTACACCACATTGGGATGAATGTGTTGTTCTTACACCACATTGGATGAATGTGTTGTTCTTACACCACATTGGATGAATGTGTTGTTCTTACACCACATGGGATGAATGTGTTGTTCTTACACCACATTGGATGAATGTGTTGTTCTTACACCACATGGGATGAATGTGTTGTTCTTACACCACATGGGATGAATGTGTTGTTCTTACACCACATTGGATGAATGTGTTGTTCTTACACCACATGGGATGAATGTGTTGTTCTTACACCACATTGGATGAATGTGTTGTTCTTACACCCCATTGGATGAATGTGTTGTTCTTACACCACATTGGATGAATGTGTTGTTCTTACACCACATTGGATGAATGTGTTGTTCTTACACCACATTGGATGAATGTGTTGTTCTTACACCACATTGGATGAATGTGTTGTTCTTACACCACATTGGATGAATGTGTTGTTCTTACACCACATTGGATGAATGTGTTGTTCTTACACCACATTGGATGAATGTGTTGTTCATACACCACATGGGATGAATGTGTTGTTCATACACCACATGGGATGAATGTGTTGTTCTTACACCACATTGGATGAATGTGTTGTTCTTACACCACATTGGATGAATGTGTTGTTCTTACAACACATTGGATGAATGTGTTGTTCTTACACCACATTGGATGAATGTGTTGTTCT
The DNA here is from genome assembly GCA_944989445.1 of Ampullaceana balthica. NCBI lineage: Eukaryota > Metazoa > Mollusca > Gastropoda > Lymnaeidae > Ampullaceana > Ampullaceana balthica. The sequence continues at coordinate 96,853 of CALYLW010001172.1, forward strand.
TACACCACATTGGATGAATGTGTTGTTCTTACACCACATTGGATGAATGTGTTGTTCTTACACCACATTGGATGAATGTGTTGTTCTTACACCACATTGGATGAATGTGTTGTTCTTACACCACATTGGATGAATGTGTTGTTCTTACACCACATTGGATGAATGTGTTGTTCTTACACCACATGGGATGAATGTGTTGTTCTCGCTGAGATGTTAACACCTAACTCACCCCACCCAACCCGCCCTTCGTCTTTACAAACATCCGTCTTTCCCTATTCCTTCTCTTTCTATCCGTCTTTCCCTATTACTTTTCTTTCTATCCGTCTTTCCCTATTACTTCTCTTTCTATCCGTCTTTCCCTATCCCTTCTCTTTCTATCCGTCTTTCCCTATTCCTTCTCTTTCTATCTTCCTTCCATATTCCTTCTCTTTCTATCCGTCTATCCCTATCCCTTCTCTTTCTATCCGTCTTTCCCTACTCCTTCTCTTTCTATCCGTCTTTCCCTATTCCTTCTCTTTCTATCCGTCTTTCCCTATCCCTTCTCTTTCTACCCGTCTTTCCCTATCCCTTCTCTTTCTATCCGTCTTTCCCTATCCCTTCTCTTTCTATCCGTCTTTCCCTATCCCTTCTCTTTCTATCCGTCTTTCCCTATCCCTTCTCTTTCTATCCGCCATTCCCTATTCCTTCTCTTTCTATCCGTCTTTCCCTATTCCTTATCTTTCTGGTTGATAACTTGTGTACTAAACAATGCAGATAAGTTTTATTTTATTTTCGTACTTCTTTTTTGTTTATTTTTTCCTTGACGACGGCTATTTTCCCGATAATGTTCGATGTTTTGTGACGTTTTTGTGGGCTGACCCATACCCTATCAATAACCATGAATTTTGAATTTACCAAGACCTTCCCGTCGCAATTTCTTGAATGATTACATGTCTGTGAAAAATTATTGTCTTTGATTTTTTTCATAAAAAGTCACGGTTTTGAATTACTTTATTATTATTTGCTTACTAATATATTCATCATTATTATTACCAGTTTTTATATTATTCTTTTATGATTATTAGGGGCCGTCCATAAAGTACGTCACGCTATTTTTTACCATTTTAACCCCCCCCCCTCCCCCTTGTCACAAAATGTCACACATCTTGGACCCCCCCCCCTTAAAGTACGTCACACTTTCGAACAAAAATGTTGTTTTTTTATTAACAAAATAATCAAAATTTAATATAAAACAGCGTGACGTCACACTTGGCCGGACACCCCTTCCCCCCTGTCACAAACTGTCATACTTTCTTACACCCCCTACCCCCCCTCTGGAGCGTGACGTACTTTATGGACGGCCCCTATCATCCTTATTTATACTACTACTAATGTTACTGCTACCATGCTACAGCTACTGCTATTGCTACTGTAACTATGGAAATATAATATCAAAAATATTAATTTTAGTTTTATTTGTGTTAAGTCATAATTAATAATGTTAGACAGATAAAATATGAGCAGTGAAATTTTGTTCTTGATTCAAAGAATTAAAAGCAGGGCCGTAAATAACAATAGCTACGCACTGTGCCAATCCTCAATATGGACAATCATATGCCAACAACGCAATAAGTACTCACCATTTCGTGATTACAGTTTTTTTTAATTTAAAATTTAATAAAAGGGCTCTCAGGTTAATAGAAAGAATTGTAGTCTCGCCACGTTAGGCACATATTGATTGATTGTGGCAAGATAGTTCATTTGACATTTGTTGGGTTTCATTTTTTTAAAATGGCGTCACGCAAATGTTTGCCATATCTAAGACTGAACAGTACGACTGATATCTTGTTTCCTCCCTGGGTATCACGCTGCCTGATAAAGTCTGCCCAACGGGTGCCTCTATCTTGTTACCTGATAAGCTTATCATCGCACTGGCCGGGGGAAAAAAAGGTAAATCACTTTTGAAATTGTGAACGCTGAATGCTCCATCAGCCGCTGTCAATGAAATGTCGCCCTCACGTAATCGATTATTGATACCCGCCGATCAATCTTTTCCAATTATTGGCCACTGCAAAAAATGATGTGGTCTAAAACATGTATTGCAACGTTAACTCTCTCACACGTGTATAGCTGAACAGAGAGCGTGGGAACTTTAAAAAAACAAACATACATCTTAAAAGAAACGTTTTAACAAAAACCCAACAACAAGGAATAAAGACGCCAGTTACTGACTAATGAAGCTGAACTGGAGTCAATTTTCAACCCAATGTAACAAGAAATTGAGAGAGTTTACAATTGATAAAAAGAATAGTGTACAATCAATCAGAGAATATAATGTGCTGACAGCGGTTGAGCACTGCTGCTATGCAGATGTTGCTACATTGGTTCGGCTTGTGTTGTAATTGTATTGCAGGGTGAAGCACTGCTGCTATACAGATGTTGTTGCATTGGTTCGGCTTGTGATGTAATTGTATTGCAGGGTGAAGCACTGCTGCTATACAGATGTTGTTGCATTGGTTCGGCTTGTGATGTAATTGTATGGCATGGTGAAGTCTATTGATTGAACGTGTTTTCTGTGCTGTCGAGTTTGGCCACAAAAATATCCACACCATGACGACAGTTAAAGGAGTTTAACAACAAGTGGTGATAATCTTTGGCCCTGTCGACCCACTAGAATCACTTAGCTTAAGTTGCCTTAACAGAATGTGTACAGTGAATGTATGCACAAATTAATTTTTTGAACTCAATTACTTTCTGCCTTGATCACCCGCTTGCAGACGTTTACAAAATATTGATTAGATTTGAAGCGCGACGCAACTATTCAATAACAGTCGAGTGATATTGAGATGGGACAGTGGCGCATGGAAACGGCGGGGAGTGGGGTGGGGACAGCCCTGCTCGCACTTGTCAGCCACATGTCAACCCTGCTCGCTGTTGTCGGCCACATGTCAACCCTGCTCGCTGTTGTCGGCCACGTGTCAACCCTGCTCACTGGTGTCAGACATATGTCAACCCTGCTCGCACTTGTCGGCCACATGTCAACCCTGCTCGCTGTTGTCAGCCATATGTAAACCCTGCTCACTGTTGTCGGCCACCACATGTCAACCCTGCTCGCTGTTGTCGGCCACGTGTCAACCCTGCTCGCACTTGTCGGCCACATGTCAACCCTGCTCGCTGTTGTCAGCCATATGTAAACCCTGCTCACTGTTGTCGGCCACCACATGTCAACCCTGCTCGCTGTTGTCGGCCACGTGTCAACCCTGCTCGCACTTGTCGGCCACATGTCAACCCTGCTCGCTGTTGTCAGCCATATGTAAACCCTGCTCGCTGTTGTCGGCCACGTGTCAACCCTGCTCGCTGTTGTCGGCCACATGTCAACCCTGCTCGCTGTTGTCAGGCATATGTCAACCCTGCTCGCTGTTGTCGGTCACATGTCAACCCTGTTCGCACTTGTCGGTCACATGTCAACCCTGTTCGCACTTGTCGGTCACATGTCGGAAATGCTGGCTATATTAGGACACTGCATATATAATTTATGTTTCGAACTTTCACCTTTTATGGCTCTATGTTTACAAGGAGGAGATAGAGAGAGAAAAAAAAGAGACCCAGAAAGAGGGAGATTCATTCCTCTTGTGGCGGTAGCGGATATGTACTTCAATGGTAATGATATGCCTCTATGGCTAACAGTTTCCATTCAACATTGATTTTTTTCAAACGGCTGAGGATAAGATTGCAGAGAAGCTGATTTGTAATGACGAATTGGGTCCTTAGAAAGTCAGGGATGAGTTGGTATGAAAATATTAGTGTTCTTTTGCTTACGTACTTAAATGATGGTGCATAAGTAGCGAAAGGGCCACGAGGTAAACTGACTTATGCGATGGACGGAGCTGTGGGTCGGATATGGCCCGCGACCCAAAGTTTCCCGAAACCTGGTGCCAAATTAATAATGATATTTTTTTCTTAAAAGCATATTCATCAGAAGGCTCTATCACTGAATATTTTTTTAATGAAGTATTTTATTGGTAGATACGGCAATTGACGGCCGGTGGTATTCTGGATTTTATTGATTATTTATTTAGTCTATTTCCTGTTTCAAAGTTATTCAAGTTTGACAGTTCTCAATTATTTCAAATGTACCCCTCTGCTGCATATTTGAGCTACTGTTAAATAAAAATCGAGGTTAAAAATCACAAAAAGTTTTATTTTGTCGGAAACGTCAATTTTAGAGTCACTGGGAAGTGATATAACTAAAATATTTAATATTAATATAATTGAGGACCTATAAGCACAACAACTTCAGGAAACGTATAGTTTAAAGTAACTATGTAGCAGAGAGGTACATTTTTAAATAATTGAGAACTGTCAACTTTGAAACAGGAAGTACACTAAAAAATAATTAATAAAATCCAGAATACCTCCGGAAGTCAATTGCCGAATTTACCATTTTCATTATTATCATTTTAGGAAACAAATGCGTCACTTTCCTCGCTAACTAGTCTCATAAAACATGTACTTATCTCCCTTTGTCCACGTATCAACACAACGGAAATCGATTTGAACAATATGACCTAATTAATGAGCACGTCATTTGATCGCTGCTCGATATCCAAATAATCATGCATGTCCCCAGCACACATCGCCCCAAGCCGCGGTTGAAAGAGCTGGTGTCGTTGGGTCAAGGCCTATTTTCTTTTGTTGTCCTTCCATCAAGTGTCGCAGAGTGGAGTGGTGTCACTAGGGTGAAGGGTTCTTTTATCAACTTTATATTTAATCGATCTTAGTTGTTTTTATTAATTTTCTTTATTAGAGTCAATGCAGTCGTTGTTGATGACCATTACTCCAACCCCCTCCAGCTCCCCTACCTTTACAAACAAGGTCGTGCTGGGGACTGGTGCTGAAATGGACGCCCACCCTCGGACGCCCACCCTGGGGCGCCATTTTCAGATAGCACTAAAATCCGAATTTTCTTAATCCGACATATTAGTATATACTTTCTTGGGAGGAGTCATGGGGTGGCAGTCATTTCGCAGGGAAACGTCTTCCTTACCCTTAGAGTTAACTCCCCATAACCTACACACCACAGTTACCCTTAGAGTTAACTCCCCACAACCTACACACCACAGTTACCCTTAGAGTTAACTCCCCACAACCTACACACCACACTTACCCTTAGAGTTAACTCCCCACAACCTACACACCACAGTTACCCTTAGAGTTAACTCCCCACACCTACACCCACTACCCTACACACACACACAGTTACCCTTTGAGTTAACTCCCCACAACCTACACACCACAGTTACCCTTAGAGTTAACTCCCCACAACCTACACACCACACTTACCCTTAGAGTTAACTCCCCACAACCTACACACCACACTTACCCTTAGAGTTAACTCCCCACAACCTACACACCACACTTACCCTTAGAGTTAACTCCCTACAACCCACACACCACACTTACCCTTAGAGTTAACTCCCCACAACCTACACACCACACTTACCCTTAGAGTTAACTCCCTACAACCCACACACCACACTTACCCTTAGAGTTAACTCCCCACAACCCACACACCACACTTACCCTTAGAGTTAACTCCCCACAACCCACACATCACACTTACCCTTAGAGTTAACTCACCACAACCCACACACGACACTTACCCTTAGAATTAACTCCCCCCAACCCACACATGACACTTACCCTTAGAGTTAATTCCCCACAACCCACACACGACACTTGCCCTAAGAGTTAACTCCCCACAACCTACACACCACACCTACCCTTAGAGTCAACTCCCCACTTCCAACCCAAACACACAGTCCCTAACCCAAAATGTCTTCATATTCAACACGTAATCCTCCGCTAAAATCTTCATCTCTCATTCGGCCTGTTTGTTGGTACTGAAAACAACGACACGAACAACAACTCCGTTGATTGCTTTTGACTTTGGGTTGTGTTGCTTTTGAAATTGAGATTTTTTTTAAGGGAGATAACTCTTATATTTTCTTTAAATCACAGCAAATTACCCTCCCTCCACCCCGCCCACTTTTTTTTCCACCACCAAACTTCCCATTCTCAAAGGTTAAATTCGAACTCTACCCGGGATATTGTTCTGTTAAATCTCGCTATCGTGTGTTGACCGGAGCTGTCAAAAATTGAAATTATCGCCCTTTGCTTCTATTATTCACTTTGTAATTTGATCGCCTGCTGGATGATCAAACGAAATCAAAATGAGCAACTGCCCATTCCGTCCTAGAGGATTACTCTGGCGGCCAAAAAATGTTTTCCGTTATTAAAATCGTGACAATAGACATTGTATCACGAACAAAATAGTGTTGCTTTTGTATAATCACGAATTTTTGTTTAAACAACAAACTAAGTTAAATGTTATTTTCAAGTGGAAAGTATGAAAAACCACGAGATAAGGTTGAAGCTCTATTTCAATGCTGGGTTTGGGATATTTTCTATTCTGATTTCAGTTTCACAAAGACGTTGCTTATAGTTGTGAATGGTAGCAGCAAGAAAAAATAAAATAAATGACACTAGATACGACCAGCAACATAGCATACGCCGCAGACTTGCTCATAGATCGTGCAAAGAACGGGGAGAAAGAAAGAACTCAAACAGCAGCACGAAGAAAAGAAAACAACGCGAGTGAACGTCCGGGGGGGGCGGGGGCGCCGACGCATTGTTGGTCTCAAGACACGCGCGCTGCGATTGAGCTACATACCCCCCCCCACCCTGCACCACCCTCGCTTGTGAACCATAAACTGTGATTGGTCGACCCCTAGTGAGGGTCATTTGTCATGCTTGCTTGCTCGCGTCTTGTGCTTGCGCTTGTCCTAATTTCTGGCGAATTATATCTATACATTCTCAAACTATGTCTTCTTGCCATAGAGCGATATTTGGATCTGATCTTCTTCCTACTCATCACTTGAATAAATATGAATGAAAGGAAAAGGGAGGAAAAAATAAATTTAAAAGAATATAAAAAAAAGAAATAAGAATAAACAAGGTCGGTTTAAAATTAAGCCAGTCACGTGATCTGCAGTCTTCTTGTTAAAGGTTAGGTCAACTTGCCATAAACGTTGGCCAGCTAAAAGCCATTTAGATTTATTGCTGATTCCAAGATACTAACGACATTTTTTTTCCTCGGAAAAGGGAGAAAAAATTTACTTGTGTCATTCCGCCTTTGGGGCCGTCCATAAAGTACGTCACGCTCCAGAGGGGGGGGGGTGTAAGAAAGTGAGAAAGTTTGTGACAGGAGGGAGGGGGGTCCGGCCATGTGTGGCGTACGGTGTTTTATATTAAATTTTAATTATTTTGTAAATAAAAAAACAAAATTTTTGTTCGAAAGTGTGACGTACTTTAGGGGGGGGGGTCCGAGATTTGTGACAGTTTGTAACAGGGGGGAGGGGGAGTTAAAAATGGTCAAAAATAGCGTGACGGACTTTATGGACGGCCCCTTACATGAAAGTATTTTCCTGTAGAGTTACACACAATAGTGCAAAACACGTCTGACTCGTACAAAAGATCAAGTCTCGCAGTGGAACTAAAAGTATGTAAAATGACCTCATCAAACCGGTATAATACACACTAAGTCTCAGATCCAGAAAAAAACACTATGCCATTGGAATAAAAAGTGCGCTTGTGGGGAAACTCGAGACGCAGCCAGTTAATAAAGGGCATCGCAGATTGGCTTTTCTGATAGCAAAACCACTAGACTCTGGCTTTGATAAGACCAGTCTAAATTTAGAATACCGCCACCAAAAGGCAGTCTGTCGTAAGTTTATTCACCAAGAAATTATATGAGTATTACGACAAAGCAATTTTTAACGCTACGTACGCGTGATATCTTTTCATAATGGAGTTAACCCTTTGACCCCCTCCCCCTTCACTCCCCTGGGTTATTATTGATTTGAGAGCAAGAACAAAACACTTTGTGTGGCACTTATTTCTTTCACTAGAGATTACGCGCCATGCCAGGGGGACTGCTGACTGAGAGCTATGGAAGGATGTTCATAGCATCATTAAACTGTTGGCTTTCAAGACGGGCCTTGACCTTGGCACACAATGCACTTAAAGTTTAGGCGCGCCCCATCAAGGAGAGACATTCCGGTGCCTCGTGCCAATGTTATGACAGCGTGCTTTAGAAGTGGGAAGTACCCCTTCAACGGGCTCATGTGTGGCCCAATAACACTTCAATAATAGTCTGTAACCCACCCACCAACCCACCCACATATCGACCCACCACCACCACTGTCAATGTCTTAGTTGGGGACATAGGTGTGTTATAGGTTGGGGTAGATGAGTGAGGTTTTTTTTCAACCGGTCTTATGTTCAAGGTGTTTGGTGAGTTGAATGGTGATCGTCTTTGGAGCTGTCCTTGACTTCGATGGAAGAAATGGAATTACGTCAATAATTACGCCGATACGTCAATGTAATAACACTGCCTTTTGTTGAAGCCGATACGTCAATGTAATAACACTGCCTTTTGTCTTCATGCTTCCAAACTGTGATGGCGTTTGAAATCAAGGCTCCGCCCATAATCACTCTCTCCTTACTGGAGGTTTCCGACTTTTAAAAAAGGGACCGATATGATGACGTCAACAAGTCTACGCTAATGAAAGTTTAGTGCTATTTATAGATTTTTAATTTTAAAGAAGGCGTCAATTTTTTAATAAAATTTTTTTAAGTGCAAAGCAGTGGTGTAGCTAGGGGGGCGGTCCGCCCCGGGGGGCACACATTCAGAGGGCGGCATTTGTGGGCATTTGAAAACTACAACCATTTCCGACAACCGCCCTCTTTCTTTTGAAGGGGTTAACCAAAGTGAAACAAAAATATTCGTATTTTCTAATGTTAATTAACGGGTCGCACAACATTTGTTTGGTTACATATTGGATGTTATAAATATTTCAAAACCGTTCAACAATTTGTAATCACTCAAATAAGGTATCGTTTTGTTTGGAAACTTAAGCGGTATACGTCACAGATGACGGTTTTATAAGAAAACTAAACAAAAACACACATCAGCGCTGGGCCGGATAATAATAATAACAATATGTTCTATTAATATCACCACGACAGTTTTTGCGTTGAATTTCAACATTCGCTGAATGATGTGCGAACAAGTACATACAACGCATGGTAGTTCAAATATTGTGATATGCAAGTAGTAATTTATATAACTGTTTCAGTTTTCAGAAAATTATAGTAAGGTAAGCCATTAAAAATTAAATTTATTTTCGTTTTTATTGCTTTAAAGTAGCACACATAATTTGTATTTTTCATTAAAATACGGTTATATATGAAAAATGTTACGCCTATTCAATAAAGTAATGTGTAAATAATTTGAATTCGTCTATTTTAAGGAAAATTATTAAGATTTATGACAAGAATATGAAAATATTCAAATTTCTCCGTTAATAAACATCACAATCAGAAGCGTAACTGGGTTTTCCGAGCACTTGGCTAATTTATTTTTGGCGCCCTTGAAAAATGGATATTTAAAAAAATCCAAAAGGTATGAAAATACTAAATTTGAATAAATTGAAAGTTTAGCCCTCTGCGCACTGGGCAACTGCCCCAATGCCAAGTCGTTGTTACGCCTCTGACCACAATAGCCATAAATAATTTTGAAAAAGACATACTTTAAAATCTCAAGCGTCTTGGAAAAATCGAAATCTGAAGAAGTAAATAGTAAAACGAGATCAGATGCTGGAATTTTACTCAACTCAGTGCTATCTTTTTCTTTTCTATGTTATCTCAATTTATGGGAACCCGTCATTTTTTAAATTAATTCAAACCCATTGCATGGAGCAAAGAGATGTGCTAATAGAAAAAGCTGTTATATCAGCCAAACAATTTGTGAAGAGTTGGAGATATCAGCTGAGCGCGTAGTTAAAAGGGAAAACAAATATGAGTGGGGAAAATTACGAAGGCGTGGTCGTGGTTCAATCTTTAGAACGGTGGTCGAGTGGCAGCGCGCTCGACTGGCGAACCGATGGTCATGGGTTCGAATCCAGGTGAAGGCAAGGATTTGTTCCCGGGGCCTAGGGCGTCCCTGAGTCACCCAGCTCCGAATGGGTACCTAACACTAGTTAGGCGCTGGGTAATGCGTGGAACCCACAAAGCCGTGGCCTGTGAACGCTGCATCACTTGTCAACAGATCATCTGTCATGGTCTGTGGACGCAATTATCTTCTGCATAGAAGGAGCGTCTGTATAGATAAGATAAGATAACAAGATGTACAACGAGAAATGTTTTTATCCATGGATGTAATTATAAAAGGACGCTTTGATGAGTTGCATTTCCTTCCAAGAAAATATTCGTATTTTATACCATGTAACCTACGATATGAAATTTGAGCATCAAATAAATTACTTTATTGACATTGATAAAGAACATTTTAATATTGAAATAAAAATGACCCAGGTTTTTATGGCTGTACCTACACTACAAGAAGAGGCATTATGTTAGAAAATCGGGAAATAGGCCCCCTTGATCTATTAAATTTTATTCAACATTAGGATTGGAAAATTCTCTACCCAACATTGCAATTTTCCTATGATTTTTTTCAACTATTGCTATCAGTGTCGCTAGTTGTGAAAGGAGCTTCTCCAAAGTGAAGTTGATAAAAAAGATTATCTTCGTTGCACAATGAGTGATTTAAGACTACAAAATAGTGCAATATTGTCCTTAGAACAAGATATTATAAATAATTTAATTTTTTGTAGCATAATACACGATTTTTCTATATATGAAAGTTAAGAAAGTAACTGTATAAATATGTTTAAATACTAATGTATACAATTTCTGTTTGTAATTTGTAAAAAAAATTTTTTTATTTATAAATAAAATATAAAAGAATAGTAATTGATAATGTTTTTGGGTATAAATTTGGAATATGTTTTCTCTCATAAAAAGGGTGGCGACATTCGGGCGACCTCAGTAACTTTCTTGTGGCTTTTAAAAAAGTATTGTGTATTTTTTTTTATTACTGTGTATTTATAGGTATATCTTCTTATGCGGCCTCTTTTTTAACTGCTTACATAAATATGGCATGCAATGGTAAAAATGTTGCACACCTTTACTTCGTTTCAATTACAATTATATTCATGTTTATTAATTTATAAAAACCATCATATAATCGATTAAGTGGCCGTCCTTAAATGACGTCACGCGATTTTGGCTGATCCCCCCCCCCTCGTAACTCGTCATCTCAAAAACTTAGAACACTTCTTAAATATGACGTCACAAAGCTTTGACACTCCGCGCCCCACCATAAAAGCCTTATTTTCTATTTGAAAAAGAGCATGTTTCAAATCAAATCTTTGTCATTTAAGTATGTTTTTAATGTAAACCTGCACTCTAATATGGTAACACGGATTTTACATAAACGTCATTAAATAAAGTGTCAGTAATCAAATAGTTAAGTGGAAATTGTATTTAAAGTTGCGCGTTTTGACGTGACATCACATTTCTTAAACACACCCCCTCGTCACAAATCGTAACAAAAATTTTAAAGTATAACTCCTCCCCCCCCCAGGTGCGTGACGTCATTTATGGAAAGCCCCTAAAAAGGGCGGCAAATTGGAGACCGCCCCGGGCGGTAAAAGTTGTAGCTACGCCACTGGTGCAGAGATCACATTAAGTTTAAGGTTATGTAACATTTTTTTTTAAATGCACGTCAGATCGACCTACCTACTCTCACTGAGGTGGAGTTACCTACAACACCAGGTTACACCCGACGGTATTAATTAGCTATATTCCCCTCGCCACACCAACATTTATTAACTCGGCTCTAACAAACACTGGATCACTTACCACCAGCGTGATGGTATATTTACTCGCATTGTCTTCATTTTTTTCTCCTGTTTTCCCTGCGCAAACGTCGTTCAAAGAAAGACAAACAGATCCAATATTTGCCATTGGGCTACTTAAAATTCTTTTCTGATTCCTCCCCGGAGTCCACATTTAGTGGAGAGTCTTGGCGAAGCCACGTTCAGCACACTCGTCCACATATTGTGACCATGCCATTGGCAACAAGCGACCATTGTTGGACCATAACGAGTTATTATTTGTTCAAAGCTTTTTTTCCAAATAATTGATAACCGCATCGATCTTAGTCCCTCCCAGTTCAATAGAGAGTCCAGTTACTTCCAGTAAGAGTGCATGCGTGATCACATAGACGGACGGTGTCTACACTTGAGAGAAAAATTAACAACCGCCATGAAGATGTGTGTTAAACAACAAAACAAAACAAAAAGAAAAACTAGATATCTATAATATAACTAGTGCATTACCCGTCACAAATAACGGAAATTTTCAGCTGAAATGTATTTATTTTGAAAAAATGCACATCAGAATAAAAAATAATGTAATACAGAACTTTTATTTTTTTAAATTTATTTTTATTTTATTCATTTATTTTCATATTGCACAATTTTATGTGGAACGTTCGAAAAGAGTTCTTTTTGGTGTAGTAAATTGGTGCGCTGCTTTCTAAAATTAGTAGCGTCACGGACAGACATGACAGACGGGACATACATTGCAAATTGATAGCTCAAGTCATTGGATGTGGAACGCTGAGGAACGATGTACAACAGTCTATAGCAGTTTAAAAAATCGTGTGGTGATTAGCACTGTAAAAAAATATTTTATGACGTCATTGTTTGATCTTATAGCGGTGCGCCAAATTATATGTATTGTATTATATGACGTCATTGTTTTAGCTCGTATTTCAATTTTGGAAAAGGGAACAATGTAAAAGGAGGATTTGATGATGGTTAATTATAAAATACTTAGTGTAAATTCCAGGAAGTTTAATATTTCGTATTTATCAAACAAGGATAAGTTACTTGGGCTTTTGAAAAAGGTGGGCACCGTAGGCGCCATATAAAAAGTGGGAGCCACCGGCGCCACGGCGCCGCAGCACAACCTAGTTGAAAATAAAATGTTTTAGAAAAAAACAACGAAAAAATGAAAACTAAGAAAATGTTCGGATTTATTTTTGCGAATATTGTGAATAGGAAAACAAATTTCAGTCTGTATTACTGGAAGTGTCTTGTATACACAGTTACTGTAGAGTATGCTATATAAGAGAGAACAAGCAATTTAAGAAGAGTTACTGTAGAGTATGCTATATAAGAGAGAACAAGCAATTTAAGAAGAGTTACTGTAGAGTATGCTATATAAGAGAGAACAAGCAATTTAAGAAGAGTTACTGTAGAGTATGCTATATAAGAGAGAACAAGCAATTTAAGAAGAGTTACTGTAGAGTATGCTATATAAGAGAGAACAAGCAATTTAAGAAGAGTTACTGTAGAGTATGCTATATAAGAGAGAACAAGCAATTTAAGAAGAGGTAATAATTATTTTTAAAAAACTAAAGCAATACTTGTCCTATACAGGTTAGACATGACAGGAAAGGAAAGGGGATACGCACACTAAAGCAATACTTGTCCTATACAGGTTAGACATGACAGGACAGGAAAGGGGATACGCACACTAAAGCAATACTTGTCCTATACAGGTTAGACATGACAGGAAAGGAAAGGGGATACGCACACTAAAGCAATACTTGTCCTATACAGGTTAGACATGACATGACAGGAAAGGGGATACGCACACTAAAGCAATACTTGTCCTATACAGGTTAGACATGACAGGAAAGGAAAGGGGATACGCACACTAAAGCACCTGAGTAAATGTAGTCCTGAAATATGAATAGGGTTGGTTTAAAAAAAAAGCTGGGAAGAAACTGGAAAAAAAAAGAAGTAAAAAACAAACATAGTGGCAGTTCAATTACTTGTATTCATTCTCTGGCATCTATGTTACAAAGGCTGCATCGATTGTCTACATTCTACATTTTTGTTTCACATGATTCCACTCGGAAACGTATGAAATACAGAGCTCAAATTAAAGGGGGGGGGATGGGATTAAGATGGGTGGGGGGGGTGGTGGCGTAGATGCTGTAAAGTGATTTAATGCTGCCCAGGGGGAAAAGTGAAGAACTCAACGGATAGATGTTAACGGGTTGACGGCGAGAACATAAAGTATCGAACTTTCACTGCCCCGTTCTCCTGAATAATTCAGTAAGACCTTCAGATGTCGTATAAAAGATAAGCGGCTGAGGTGATGCCGTTTTGTGTGTGTGTGTGTGTGTGTTGGGGGGGTGTGAGGGTTGTGGTGGTGTTGCTATGGCGTAGATCAAGATGTCGGCGACATGGTACTATGAGGCTGTAGATCAAGATGTCGGCGACATTGAACTATGAGGCTGTAGATCAAGATGTCGGTGACATGGTACTATGAGGCTGTAGATCAAGATGTCGGCGACATTGAACTATGAGGCTGTAGATCAAGATGTCGGTGACATGGTACTATGAGGCTGTAGATCAAGATGTCGGTGACATGGTACTATGAGGCTGTAGATCAAGATGTCGGTGACATGGTACTATGAGGCTGTAGATCAAGATGTCGGTGACATGGTACTATGAGGCTGTAGATCAAGATGTTGGCGACATGGAACTATGAGGCTGTAGATCAAGATGTCGGTGACATGGAACTATGAGGCTGTAGATCAAGATGTTGGCGACATGGAACTATGAGGTTGCAATGATGAGGTAACCAATGGTCGAGATTAAGAATAAAAATTGGGGGCGGGGTTGGGGGGTGGGGGTTGTTATGTGGGGATTTATCAACGAAAATTTTTTCCAAGGCCGCCAGGGACTTCGGACTAACCATCAGCCTCAAAAAGACCAACGTGATGGTCCAAGACGCTGACCCACCCAACATCACCATCGATGGCTGCCAACTTGAGACCGTGGAATGTTTTGCATACCTTGGCTCCAACATCACCAACAACATGTCCCTTGATTCCGACCTAGACGTAAGGATCAGCAAGGCCTCCACAACTATGGCCAGGGTCTCAAAAAGAGTATGGAGCAACAAAAAGCTGACCATCAATACCAAAATTGCTGTTTACAGGGCATGTGTGCTAAGCACCTCCTTTATGCCAGTGAATCCTGGACCCTATACTCCAGACAAGAAAGGAGATTGAGTGCTTTCCACATGCGCTGTCTCCGGCGCATCCTGGGGAATCACCTGGCAGGACCATGTCACCAACAATGAGGTGCTACAAAGGGCAAAAATCCAAAGCATGACAACTCTTCTTCGCCAGCGTCGGCTTAGGTGGTTGGGACATGTGTGCAGATTAGAGGATGGCAGAATCCCAAAGGACATCCTCTATTCTGAGCTAGCTATAGGAAAGAAGACCACAGGCCGGCCTCACCTCCGTTACAAAGATGTGTGCAAGAGAGACCTCAAAGCTATTGGCATTGACATAAATAGCTGGGAGTAACTCGCTGGGGACAGGTGCAGTTGGAGACAGGCATTGACTGCTGGGCTAGAAGCAGGAGAAAGAAACCTGCAACAGGTCGCAGACGAAACTCGCCTAAAGAGGAAAAGCAGAGCAATTCAGCCAACCACAAACACTACCTTTCAGTGTCAGAAGTGCAGCAAAGGCTGCCATTCGCGAGTGGGCTTGTACAGCCACAGCAGAAGCTGCAAGATCATGTGCGTAAATCCCACAGGAGCACAGAAAATTCCGTCGTCTCACGAGACATAAAGAATCCAAACATGATATCAACGAAAGACTCGAGTTTGGCCGAAATATGATTGAAATATGGGGCTCGGTGGTCGAGAGGCAGCGCGCTCGGCTGGCGTACCGAGAGTCACGGGCTCGAATCTCCGTGAAAGCCGGGGCTTGTTCCGGAGGCAATGGGCGTACCTGGGTCCAAACAGCTCTGATTGGTACCCGACATTCGTTGGAGTAAAGTAAAGACGGCTGGGCATTGTGCTAGCCACACAATCCCCTCGTATGCCGTAGCTAAAGAAACCTGTGAACGCTGCTTCACTTGCCCCATAAGCCAACATGGTATGAAAGAGGACATTAACTTTACAATTTGGGGGGGGGGACTACACAAATTAAATTGTTTATGAACTCGCTGAGAAAGCGGCGGCCAAAAATGTTACACCAAAGACACTTTAAAATTTAATTGCAGATCACGACATTGATATACTATAATAGAATTTAACTTTCAGTTACTGGTGAAATTTATTGCAGCAACGGTAAAACAGCTGTAGATCACACGAATGTCAAAATATTATTTTGAGGCAGCATTCTAATTTCTAACCTACCCTTGATGAAAATATTTGGTTACATGGGTGGGGGGGGGGATTTCAACTCTTATGTTTTGCAGAAAGTCGTTTAATTTGACGGAACGACACATATATAATAATAAAGCATCTTTTGGTGAAAATTTACTGTTGAATTACCCTTTTCAAATTTTAGTGCAGTAAAGTAAACGATTTAGCAGTTTCTCGTATTTCTATGAATACATTATTTTGATATCGAAGTGGTTCTAAAAATTGGGCTCTGACAACCCTTAATGCCATGGGCGTCGCTAGGAATTTTTCCAGGGGGGGGGGAATCCCACTTTTTGTTTAATTTTAACTGGCAATGCCATACATGTACAATTTTCAATTAAATTCAAGTTCAGTATAAAATAAGGGTTGAAAAAAGCCTTAGAAATTAATAAGACTTACAAATTAGTGCTGTAATAGTTATAATATAACATTTATTAATGCATTTAATAAATTAATTTTTTTCTCAAATGTAGGGGGGGGGGCAAATGCCCCCCCCCTTGCCCCCCCCCTTCCCTACGCCCATGCTTAATGCTTGACACCAAAGACAGCCTCTTGAAACAACTCAAAATAAAAAGATACTCGACAGACTCCAAAACCACATTTGGTTAAACTTAAATTCTGATTGGTTAAACTACTGGACTTCCAGCCTTCTGATCCCCCCCCTTTTTTCCCGCAATTTCATTCACATGTTTAACACTTACACCGCGGAACCGATACCCCCCACCCCCACCCCACCCCCACCCCACCCCACCCATCCGTTCCTCCCTCCTGCTTATCGGCTGTCTGGGACAACCCAGTTCCCACCAGCACCGCGCACCCGATCTTGTATCCACCGACCACCCCCCCCCCACCCAATCAACACCGGTGAACAATATCGTGCATTTCCATAGCCATCGTTTCACGAGGCTGAACCCCTTAAAGGGAGGGATTATATGCGGTTGTGTTGTTTTTTAAACTTCTGTGAATCGGTGATCCAAACCATTGCGATACCAGCTGTTATGACATGGAAACACGACCAACTGTTCTTATGAAGCCGGTCAGTATGACGTCAACATCCTATGACCGCTTTTGATATGGGCTTTCTCGGCACATTTAAAATAAAAAGTGAGTCCAATTTATGATCTGGCTAAAGCTTTGGACAAGGGGATGGGTATCGTCCCTTTCAGATCAGATGTTACCTTGATTAATTGGAATACATGGAAATATTTTAATATTGTAAGTAGTCATTTTATTCACATACATAAATATATGTATTTAATACTAAGCAATATTATTCAAATGAAATCAGTTAAAGATTCGGCTTTTTTTATGGGTTAAAAAACAGATAAAATATTACATGAAATTAATATATAATTTTGATTTGAAAATTTGTTAATGAACTGATATATCGTGGTTCACATAATGTCATAATTAGTGATTAATTACATTTCGTTTTTGCTGGCTGAAACCGTTGCTTAATTCTTAGACCACTGAGAGAATGAGGAACAAAAGAATTTCGACATCTTTTTACCACGTTTTTATTAACTCGCTTTCGTTCCTGTGGCATTGTGTGTGTGTCTGTCCAAGATTTTTCAAATCTGCCAACGTAAAATTAAACCACTTTTGATGGTCCTAGAGATCTGAAAATTTTACCACAGATAGAACATGGATGACAATGCATTGTATCAAAATTTCAGATCGATCAAATGTACCGTTATTAAATTATTGAACCTATTAGTTTATCTATATTTTATTATATACTTGCTTTCGTCTGTCCACAATTTTTCAAATTTGCCAACGTAAAATTAAAACAATTCTGATGGTCCTAGAGAGCTCAAAATTTTACCACAGATAGATCTTGGATGACAATACATTGTATCAAAATTTCAGATCGATCGAATGTACCGTAATTAAATTAATTAATTTCTTAGTTTATCTTTATATAAGCCTCTGTACCAACCTGCCGTAGTTTAATTGCACGTGGCGAGTTCACCCTGTGACCTCATTGCGTTGTTATTAAACGTCGGGCGGGCGCTGATGAGGTGTTGGGTAAAATAAATAGAGGTAAAAAAATATTTTTAAAAACCACGTTTTTATTTGTGGACTAAAAAGAATAAAATAAATAATGGTAAAAAAAATGATTTTTAACAACCACGTTTTTATAAGTGGACTAAAAAGAAGAAAATAATTTAAAACTTATAAGTTCAAGTACTTCGATTTAATATGACTAAAAACGTGCGGTGGGTGTTTGGTATAAAAATTAAAGATTTCTAATTTGGAAGGCAAAAGAGAGATCTATAAGTGAGAGAATGAGTGAACCGCATATGTTAAACCTCATAAGCGCCCGCCCCACGTTTTTAGTCATACTCAATCGAAATTCTTGAACTAATAAGTTTTAAATTATTTTCTTCTTTTTAGTCCATTTATAAAAACGTGGTTTTTAAAAAAATCATTATTTTACCTTTATTTATATAAAATAAAATTTAGAATTTTTAAAACTCTCCTATTTTGCATTTTTGACTAGTTTAAAAAATATATCCATACTATCATACTAGGGTTTTTAGGGCGCCTACGGCGCCCACTTTTTTGGGGTTAAAATCCCAAGTAACTTATCCTTGTTTGATAAATACGAAATATTAAACTTCCTGAAATGTACACATAGCATCTTATAATTATAAATCCTCAAATACTCTTTTTACATCGCTCTCTTTTCCAAAATTAAAATATAAGCTAAAACTATGACGTCATATACTATTTTTTTAGAATCTTTTAGAATTTTGCACACCTCCTGATGCGCGCCTTGTATATATACTTAAATATAAGCTCAAAAAATGACGTCATAGCGCTACAGATCCTTCCTTCCAACCTGTGACTTGGGCTATTATATTGTTTATATAGATTTTTAAAAAAAAATATATATACTAGTGTATTACCTGTCAAAAATGACGGAAGTTTTCAAAATGAATACATTTTGGCTTAAATCTATTAATTTTGAAAAAATACACATCCGAATAAAAAATAATGTAATACAGAACTTTCATTTATTTTTATTTTATTCATTTATTTTCATATTGAACAATTTTATGCGGAACATTCGAAAAGAGTTAATTTTGGTGCAGTAATTTGGTGCGCTGCTTTCTAAAATTAGTAGCGTCACGGATATGACGGAAGTAGGGGACGAACGGACGGGACCAGTTGCGTAACAACGGCTTGGCATTGGGGCAGTTGCCAAGGGCGCCGGTTTGCGCCAGTTCAAAAGGGCGCCGCAAAATCTCAATTATTTTTTTTTATTAAAAAAAGGCGCCAAAATGAATTTGCTAAGGGCGTCATAAACCCAGTTACGCCTCTGGACGGGACATTCATTGCAAATTATGTATGTTGATATATTTAAGGGTGCGGTGGGGAACTTTTGTGTTAGTTGATCAAATTTTATATCTGACATTAAATCCCACAATCGATCACAATAAATATCAATAAAACTTAGAGTTCTGAGTCCCCTGTGTGACTATTTAGTTTGTGACTAAAAAAATATTATCTGCTTTTTCATGCGAGATTTTACATTCCTCAATGCAGCTGGGCCTCATCTTTTTTTAAAAGTTTTTTGTTCATCTTTTTTTTTACTTTTACGCGTTAACAAAGGATTTGTAAAACTTCATTCATGAAAATTCAAACTCTTTAAACAACCCCGTAAAACAAAGTTTTTGACTATATATTCCTTATATATGAGACATATATGGGCGTCGCTAGGAATTTTTCCAGGGGGGGGGGCAAAAAAACCCACTTTTTTATTTTAACTGACAATGCCATACAGGTACAATTTTCAATTAAATTCAAGTTCAGTATAAAATAAGGTTCGAAAAAAGCCTTAGAAATTAATAAGACTTACAAATTAGTGATGTAATTGCTAAAATACAACATTTATTAATGCATTTAATAAATTAAAAACTTAAGTTCTCACCAGAAAATTGAATTTTGCTGTGAAATAATATACGTGTACAAACTGCAGGATTACCAAGGATGGATATCAGAAATTTTTTTACAGGCTAAAAAAAAGTCGAAAAGTAGACCTATCGCGGGATTCCGAAATGCCGTTATTAGAAGATTTTGGGGCGTCTGCAGCATCTGACTTATCATTGGCATTGAGGACAACAGTACACGTTCAACAGCCAGACACAACTGAAACAACTGTTCCTAATTTGATTGTCGCTGACACTTATTCATTTCCTAAATTGGATATTGGAAGGTATGTCTGGACATACGAGCTTTCAAATAAGTTGAAATTGCAGCTGATTCGTGATTGTTGGACCCTTGATAAAAATTATGATTTTAGAGCTGACAGTTAGGGAAACAGAGTTTTTAGTTTTTAGATATGCATGGTTATCAGACTATTCACCGTGGCTTGTATACTCGCAAATGTTAATAGGTGCCTTTTGCAAACATTGCGTGTTGTTTCTGCAAAAAGTAATTCTATGAGTTCAGTGGGTATTTGTCATCAAACCATGTACAAAATATAAATATTTCAACGAAGATGCACGTAGCAACCTGCAAAGCACATTATGGCACAAAGGCTCTCATGAAGATGCAAGCAATTTTATTTGCTTTATTGGAAGCCAAAGCAGTTTCTATAGATGAGCAGTTGGAGTCATCATTTAGAAGACAAAATTCAAGAAAATCGCAACCAACTGGGTCCCATCATTTCTACAATCCTATTTTTCTGCATGCATGTTTTAGCACTTCGTGAAACAGAATCAAATTCTGGTAATTTGTATGAACTGTTAGAGTTTCGTGTTGAATCTGGAGATGAAGTTCTTGGTAATCTTTTGTTAATTGGTTCTTGTAGTGCTGAGTATGGTTCATCGACAAAATGCCCCGGACAAAACGGCCCCGACAATTGGGCTCCGACATAACGGCCCCGACAAAACGGCCCTTTACTAATAGATGGACAAATAGTAAAATTTACAATCAAATATATTTGTATTTTTACTCACCTATTCAGTGTCAGGCTTAGCTAACAATAAACAATAATAATAACACCACAAAAGGGAATTTAATAGCCTTTACGCGAAATGGTACCAATAACGGTTGTTTGTTGACAAGAAACAATATAATAACGTCACAAGAAATAATTTTACAATTTTACCACTTTTTTAAGGGTGAAAAAATTGACGAAAGCTTAAAATGCAAACAAAATTAATTTTTTTGTTAAAAAATTGTAACAATTTGTCTGGGGCCGTTTTGACCGGGGCAGTTATGTCGGGGCCATTTTATCTGGGGTCGTTTGACGGGTAACCGCTGAGTGTATCTCGGCCACTACGCAAAACGCTAAAATCGAAATTTGTGGGTCTCTCTTGCATGAAGACATTGTTCGTGAAGCAAATAATTCAGTTGCATTTTCTATACTTGCCGACGAGACAAAGGACATTTCGGGAGGCATTGAGCAGATGTCACTTGGTGTTAGATTTGTAAAATTAAGAACAAAATGGGAAAATGATGGTCACAGAAGAATTCCTGGGATATATTACAATTGTCAATAGAACAGCTGAAGGTTTAACCAACACCATCATTACTAATTCATTAGAATTTTGATTAAATATGACAATGCTTGTTGATCAAAGATACTACGAATGTTCTACAATGGCAGGTAAAGAAGGAGGAGTCCAAGCAATAATTCGAAAAAAAATACCCAAAGCAGCATTTTTGCATTGCAGTTCACATAAACTAAATCTTGTTGTGAACGATTTAAATAATGTGAATGTTGTACGAAACACAATAGAAACAATTAAGTCAATTATAGTGTTTTTACGAGAAAGTAATCAGCAAAGAAAACTTATTCTAAAAGTTCCTTTGCTATGTGAAACTAGATGGACACATAAATATAAAAGCTTGCGGATTTTTGCTGAAAATGTTACAGAAATTATTAAACAACTGGAATATTTAGAACAATCAGTAATGTAATCAGTTATACTTGCAGATATAATTCTTTTTTATGTTTGATAAATGTAAACTGTCTTCCATGTAATAAACTTTCAGGAAATTTAGCTCAGTTTTATTGTAACAACTTTATGACATTTTTATGAATTTTTTTTCTCAAATGTAGGGGGGGGGGCAAATGCCCCCCTTGCCCCCCTTCCCTACGCCCATGGACATATATATGAGACATAACTAAAAAGTAAAAAGTATTGATCATGCTTAAATGCGACAAACATTTACAGACTAAGATTGCCTTAAATCCCCTTTGTTGTAAAACGGAGGGGGCACGGAAAAGTTTGGTCACGAATGACTGAACTTAACTCAGCGGGACGCGTAAAATGTCAAACAAAAGCTGGCCACTATATATAGAGGTAAACTACTAAAAATGCTTTAATTTAATTACGGTACATTCGATCGATTTGAAAATTTAATAGCTTAATTCTCCCCACAAGCTAAACCTACTGTGAAAATTTCAGCACTCTAGCTAGTTAGAAAACGTGTTTGCAAGCGTTTTGAAAAAGTTGACGACATATACAGATCCGGAATCGTTTACAAGTTAATAGGATATGGGCCTAAAAAATAACTCTTCTTTATAATCTTATAAAATTTTAAAGTTGTTATTTAGAGGTTGATTCTTGACTCTTTACTAAACTCACCATTAACACTAAAGTTATTTTAGTGTTAAAAAGGTTTTAATACTTGCTTCAAGTTACTATTCACTTCCAAATCCAGTGTCGAGGTTGTGTAGCCCAAGCTTCAAATCAAAATCTGCATATTAAAAAAAATAATTAAACATAACAATTAAAAAATTATATAGATCTATTCACTTTTAAATACTATTAATGTACACAAACTTCTCCAAAGACAATCCCAGTTCAAGTCATCCCTTTTTGTGTAAGGGGCCGTCCATAAATGACGTCACGCGATTTTAACTGGTTTTTCACCCCTCCCCCCTCTTTACACGCCGTTACAAAAACTTAGCGCCCCCCCCCCACCTTTCCAATATGAAGTCACAAAACTTTGCCCCCCCCCCAAATAAAAGCTGTATTTTCTATTTGAAAAGGAGCATGTTTCAAATAAACACCCAATAAAGTGGGGGCCCTAGGCAATAGCTTGTTTAGCAAATAGGTAAATCCAGCACTTATCATGGTCACCAAGTCTTTAGCTTCTATCATCAGTTTGATATAACTTCGAAAATGTATGCCGTCTTGACCACTCTTTGGTATATGAGCAGCCTTACAATATTTTTTTAAACAATTAATTGTATATACATTATTCAAAGAATAAAATTCTATAGATAATCCGTTATTAGTCTCTCTCTCCTTCTTATGTTTTTTTTAAAAATTAAATTTAAATGTTTGTTCAAATCTCCAATACCTGATATGACTCAATCTTTTCCCCACACCTTCTTGTCCCAGCTGTTATGACTGGTGGGCACTGGAGGGAAAAGAAAGACTAGCTTTGATTAACTGACTCTCTCAGAATCTGTCTCTCTATTGCTCTGATCGAGGTAAAACCCTTTGTGCCGGTCCGTCTTTATTATCACGAGTTTTAATGGATTGCGTGCGTGCATAGAAATGAGTCTGAATTTTCTCCCACGTCATTTGATGAATGAGGCCTAGAATAATGAATCCATTATTGGCGATTGCAGCGTGTTGTAACACGATAAAAAATTGTATAATATGATTTTACATTTTGTAACATGATTGTTGTAATATTATCTTGATCAGGGGTGGCCAGACCTGTAGCAACTGAGAGCCATTTTAAAGTATAAAAAAATAGTTGAGATCCGCATTAAACCATTGTTTGTTATTAAACCTTGCTCGGAAATATACCAATAATCCTTGTAATATATCTTTCATAAATTGTTCGCGAGCCGCAATGTGAACGCAGAAGAGCCGCATGCGGCTCGTGAGCCACAGTTTGGTCACCGTTGATCTAGATTGTTGTAATCTCATCTACTGTGCTTTAACATGATTTAGAATGTAGTGATATATAATATAGAAAGCTGTAACACAATCTAGAATATTGCGAAGCGATTAGTTACTACTTTGCGTGGTTGTCCTAGTTAGAGAAAAAAATTACAAGGCCGTGAAAGTTGTGGTCCAATGAACTCTTATTTTGGCCACATTTCAGTCAGCTGTGGTATTCTATTTTGGTTACATATTTTTGGCTTAGCTTTCCTTTGGATACGACGGCCCCTTGTAGTTGTACAGATGTCTAAAGGGCCGCCTCTGTTAGAGTGTTGTAACTTGATCTAAGGTGTTGGAACATGACCTATTGAATGTTATAGCGATAACATCAATTGAAACATTGATCAATTTTAAAGGAGTGTTGTCTTTAGAATGAAAAATCAAAGTGTTGAATATATCACAAAATATTACCTAACTCAAAAAACAAAACAAAAAACAAAATATCAACTCACTAAAATATTGAACATATTTTGTCAAATATTCTCTAGGTAGTTGACATCGTGACCATACCAGAGCCGCCAAATGACTTTATAAGGGTTCTTTCTAACATCTTTCGCTCTTGTGCCACCTGGCTTTACGCTTGATTAAGGGTTCTTCGTATCAATCTTTAATGAAATATGCAATATTCTGGGCCACTTCTAGATCAGTCTGATATCTTAACTTCATTCTGAGTTATTGAAGATTTTAAATAAAAAAAATGATAATTGGCATGCCTCTATGCTGTTTTTAGGTGAAGATTTGTACACCGATTTCTTGAGGGAATGCTGTTTTTAGGTGAAGATTTGTACACCGATTTCTTGAGGGAATGCTGTTTTTAGGTGAAGATTTGTACACCGATTTCTTGAGGGAATGCTGTTTTTAGGTGAAGATTTGTACACCGATTTCTTGAGGGAATGCTGTTTTTAGGTGAAGATTTTTACACCTATTTCTTGAGGGAATGCTGTTTTTAGGTGAAGATTTGTACACCGATTTCTTGAGGGAATGCTGTTTTTAGGTGAAGATTTGTACACCGATTTCTTGAGGGAATGCTGTTTTTAGGTGAAGATTTGTACACCGATTTCTTGAGGGAATGCTGTTTTTAGGTGAAGATTTGTACACCGATTTCTTGAGGGAATGGTGTTTTTAGGTAAAGATTTGTACACCGATTTCTTGAGGGAATGCTTTTTAGGTCAGATTTGTACACGATTTCTTGAGGGAATGCTGTTTTTAGGTGAAGATTTGTACACCGATTTCTTGAGGGAATGGTGTTTTTAGGTGAAGATTTGTACACCGATTTCTTGAGGGAATGGTTTTTTAGGTGAAGATTTGTACACCGATTTCTTGAGGGAATGCTTTTTTAGGTGAAGATTTGTACACCGATTTCTTGAGGGAATGCTGTTTTTAGGTGAAGATTTGTACACCGATTTCTTGAGGGAATGCTGTTTTTAGGTGAAGATTTGTACACCGATTTCTTGAGGGAATGCTGTTTTTAGGTGAAGATTTGTACACCGATTTCTTGAGGGAATGCTGTTTTTAGGTGAAGATTTGTACACCGATTTCTTGAGGGAATGCTGTTTTTAGGTGAAGATTTGTACACCGATTTCTTGAGGGAATGGTGTTTTTAGGTGAAGATTTGTACACCGATTTCTTGAGGGAATGCTGTTTTTAGGTGAAGATCTGTACACCGATTTCTTGAGGGAATGCTCTTTTTAGGTGAAGATTTGTACACCGATTTCTTGAGGGAATGCTGTTTTTAGGTGAAGATTTGTACACCGATTTCTTGAGGGAATGCTGTTTTTAGGTGAAGATTTGTACACCGATTTCTTGAGGGAATGCTGTTTTTAGGTGAAGATTTGTACACCGATTTCTTGAGGGAATGCTGTTTTTAGGTGAAGATTTGTACACCGATTTCTTGAGGGAATGCTGTTTTTAGGTGAAGATTTGTACACCGATTTCTTGAGGGAATGCTGTTTTTAGGTGAAGATTTGTACACCGATTTCTTGAGGGAATGCTGTTTTTAGGTGAAGATTTGTACACCGATTTCTTGAGGGAATGCTGTTTTTAGGTGAAGATTTGTACACCGATTTCTTGAGGGAATGCTGTTTTTAGGTGAAGATTTGTACACCAATTTCTTGAGGGAATGCTGTTTTTAGGTGAAGATTTGTACACCGATTTCTTGAGGGAATGCTGTTTTTAGGTGAAGATTTGTACACCGATTTCTTGAGGGAATGGATTTTTTAGGTGAAGATTTGTACACCGATTTCTTGAGGGAATGCTGTTTTTAGGTGAAGATTTGTACACCGATTTCTTGAGGGAATGGTGTTTTTAGGTGAAGATTTGTACACCGATTTCTTGAGGGAATGCTGTTTTTAGGTGAAGATTTGTACACCGATTTCTTTGAATTTTTTCTTTCTCTTGTCTTTCATGAGTCCTTTATTCAGTTCTTCTCTATAGTCAAGCTGATATTGCCTCCATTCATTATGGCTCTGTACTATATAGCAGAGGTTTCCTTCATTCATCATGGCTCTGTACTATATAGCAGATATTTCCTTCATTCATTTTCGCTCTGTATATATAGTAGGTATTTCTTTCATTTGCTATTGTTATGTAAACTATCAGATATTTTCTTCATTCACTATGGTTCAGTATTCTAGCTGATATTTCCTTGATTCACTATAGTTCTTTACTATAGCAGACATTTCCTCCATTCAATATGGCTCTGTACTATAGCAGATATGTGCTCCATTCAATATGGTTCTGTACTATAGCAGATATTCCCTTCATTCAAAATTGTTTTGTATTCAATAATATATTTTTTGAAATGTCGAAGCATACGGTTTGCACAATGAGATATTTTGTGTATTTGTCTTAATAGGGGGCGGCATCTCTGAGAAACTACGTGTTGCTTTATTTGAATAGGGACGGGGTGAACAAAGTCTTAACCTGTCTTGGTTAAAGCTTACAGCCTCTCTCTCTCTCTCTCTCTCTCTCTCTCTCTCTCTCTCTCTCTCTCTCTCTCTCTCTCTCTCTCTCTCTCTCTCTCTCTCTCTCTACCACTTAACAGCAAAAATCTCCATTGACCTGTCAAGTCCATAACTCATAAGGCAGTATTAGGTGATATTACATTAGCATAAAACATTTTTAACTTCAAAATTCTCATTGCAAAAAGGGTCTTGCGCATTTTCACTACAACGCATTGATTTTTTATAAATGGATTGTTTTTGCCACAGCTTTTGATATCTTCAGCCAATTTTATTTTCCTTATAAAATGGTTTAAAAAATAAACAAGATACTGCTTGAATTAAGAAAACTTCATACTTGAAAGCACTTAAATCAATCAATGAAATTTTATTAAAGATATTTTTAAAATTGAAATTGCCATTCTGTGGTTTGGTGTCCTGGTGAATTTTGTTAGCTAATAGTTAAAGAGATGGGTTAATTTTGTATGATTAACATTTCTGTTTGGGTCCAAACTTCTTTGCGAAGACCTTATGGGAAGTTTTTTAACTGAATTGACCTTTATAAAATAATTTTAAAACAACTGTTTGTCAACGATGATATTATTAAGCATTTTCCAAATCGTTTCTGATATGCAATGCAAATAGTATAAAAGAAAATATTTGTTCAGGTAAAATAAGACAATTATTTAAAGTTTCTTAAATTGATTTATGCAAAGAAAGGCCGTCCATAAATGTGGAAGAAAACTAATTAGAGTTAAATGATTTGAAGTAAATGAAAACAAAAGTAGTTTTTTATTTTAAAAATTAATTCTTTGTACAGGCTTACTTTTCGAAAAACATTTTATATGAACCAATTTAACTAGTTTATACTTATTATTGTGTTATTATTGTGTTATTATTGTGTTATTATTGTGTTATTATTGTGTACTCGAAAGAAAATATGTTATCCTTTTTTTTTCCTTTAAAAAAATCTAATAATATACATCTAATTTACAATTTAAAAACCTTTGAATTAAGGGCATGAACGTACTTTACATTTTAAACAAGAAGTGCTTATGAAGTCGTGGCAAACAATTACCAGACAATTCGAGTTAAAGCTTTCTGTCTGTGGACCTTGCGAGCAACAAACGTGACTTCAGCGTGAAGGTATTAAAATGTCTACCTTCTGAAAATAATAAAAATCTTAGGATTAGCGTGACAAACAGACAAATAAAACAGAAATGTAAGGAGAACAAAGTTGTTTAATTAAAACTTTAACGACCAAGTTGTTACGCTTTTATTTTTTATTTTAAAACTTTTTTTTCGAGAGCTTTAAGTCGAAACTCAGCTTGTGTTTGAAATAAGCCAAACATACAAATAATCAATTAGTCGAGTCCAAGTTTGGCTCATCTAAATCTTCTGGAGATAAGCTGCACAAAAGCTGTGTGGTTGTTAAATAAAATGATGGAGTTGGGGATGAGGTGGGGGGGCACAAACACTTGACTTTGGCTGACATAATTCTGTGTGATGGGGGCACCAACACTTGACTTTTGTTGTCATAATTCTGTGTGATGGGGGCACCAACACTTGACTCTAGTTGACATAATTCTTTAAAGGTAGGCGTGTACTCTCGACGACAGCTTAGTTATTTTAGGTCGTATGTTATTAAATCCTTTATATTAACTCGTGGTGTCTGTTTGCTTGCTTGCTAGTCGAAAAAACTTTGGATCGATTTTTAACCCACTTCCTCGTAAGCCAGCGAGCTGAAATTTTGCAGGCAGTTTTGTACCGATGATAAAAACGATGGATCAAAGTTTCACGTCGATCGCATGTACTGTAATTAAATTATTGAATTTTTAGATTATTTTATTTATCTCTATGTATCATGTTATTTTTATTTTTTTAGAAAGGGTGTCGTTGTGCGTATTATATTGAACGACCTTTTTTTAAATACTTTCCTGTTTTTGCGCGATTCGGTGCATATTATATGGACTATAATTTTTAAAAATATATTCCCGATTATATTAAAAATGTTTTACGAGACATACCTAAAATTTTGGATTTTTGGATTGTCGTGCGCTGCGTATTATAATGAAAATTCTTTTAGTTATGTCTCGTACATAAAAGATTTATAGTCAAAAACTTGTTTTTTACATTTTTTTTTAAATTTTAAATTTTAAATTTTTGTTGTTGTTGTTGCCGTCTTGTTTACAGAACTTCACTGAATTTCGTTTCTTCGGTAAATAATTATTAGTGGACCGTTTTTGAGAAACCAACATGTTTTTCCTTTTGGAATAGTTAAATAAAAAATAAAAACTTTTCATGTAATTAGAATGAAACCTGGGTGAGATCGAGGTATTAGTACAAATATAAAAGGGATGTGTTCTTCCTTTCTTTAAATTCAACCTTATAGCGTGTGAAGAGTTTACCTAATGTAACTTGTATATATTAATAAAGAATCAGAAAACAGATAATCTTAGTTACATTTATACTTGTGACTTATAATTGGTGACCCGTCAAAACGGCCCGGGTCAAAACGGCCCCGGTCAAAACGGTCCCGGTCAAAACGGCCCCGGTCAAAACGGCCCCGGTCAAAACGGCCCCGGTCAAAACGGCCCCGGTCAAAATGGCCCTGGTCAAAACGGCCCGGGTCAAAACGGCCCCGGTCAAAACGGCCGGGGTCAAAACGGCCCCGGTCAAAACGGCCCTGGTCAAAACGGCCCCGGTCAAAACGGCCCCGGTCAAAACGGCCCCGGTCAAAACGGCCCCGGTCAAAACGGCCCCGGTCAAAACGGCCCCAGTCAAAACGGCCCCGGTCAAAACGTCCCCTGTCAAAACGGCCCCGGTCAAAATGGCCCTGGTCAAAACGGCCCGGGTCAAAACGGCCCCGGTCAAAACGGCCTGGGTCAAAACGGCCCCGGTCAAAACGGCCCTGGTCAAAACGGCCCCGGTCAAAACGGCCCCGGTCAAAACGGCCCGGGTCAAAACGGCCCTGGTCAAAACGGCCCCGGTCAAAACGGCCCCGGTCAAAACGGCCCCGGTCAAAACGGCCCTGGTCAAAACGGCCCGAGTCAAAACGGCCCTGGTCAAAACGGCCCCAGACAAATTGTTAACATTTTTAAATTCATTTTAAGCCTTTGTCAACTTTTTCAAAGTGGTAAAATTGTAAAATTATTTCTTATGATGTTATTATATTATATCTCTCAACAAACAACCGTGACTTGGTACCATATGGAGTAAAGGCTATTACATTCATTCTTTTCAGTCATTTTTATTGTTTCTTGTGAGATAAACCTGACACTGAATCGGTGAAATACCAATATAATATTTGATCGTATTTTTTACTATTAGTCCATCTATTAGTCCAGTGCCGTTTTGTCGGGGCCTTTATGTCGGACCGCATTTGTCGGGGCCGTTTTGTCGGTGAACCCTGTTCTGTTAACAATCCTATCAGTATTAAGACATTACGTGATTGAAATGATATCCCATTGGTTGCATTCAAGTGACGTTAATGATCTTTGTCACTTTGCTGCTACAGGTCTCTCACCACAAAGATGTGTTTACTTTTCGTGGCAGTGGGTACTCGTCACTGTGACAGTGGGTACTCGTCACTGTGACAGTGGGTACTCGTCACTGTGGCAGTGGGTACTCGTCACTGTGACAGTGGGTACTCGTCACTGTGGCAGTAGGTACTCGTCACTGTGACAGTGGGTACTCGTCACTGTGACAGTGGGTACTCGTCACTGTGGCAGTGGGTACTCGTCACTGTGACAGTGGGTACTCGTCACTGTGACAGCGGGTACTCGTCACTGTGACAGTGGGTACTCGTCACTGTGGCAGTGGGTACTCGTCACTGTGACAGTGGGTACTCGTCACTGTGGCAGTGGGTACTCGTCACTGTGGCAGTGGGTACTCGTCACTGTGGCAGTGGGTACTCGTCACTGTGGCAGTAGGTACTCGTCACTGTGGTAGTGGGTACTCGTCACTGTGACAGTGGGTACTCGTCACTGTGGCAGTGGGTACTCGTCACTGTGACAGTGGGTACTCGTCACTGTGGCAGTGGGTACTCGTCACTGTGGCAGTGGGTACTCGTCACTGTGGCAGTGGGTACTCGTCACTGTGGCAGTGGGTACTCGTCACTGTGGCAGTGGGTACTCGTCACTGTGGCAGTGGGTACTCGTCACTGTGGCAGTGGGTACTCGTCACTGTGACAGTGGGTACTCGTCGCTGTGGCAGTGGGTACTCGTCACTGTGGCAGTGGGTACTCGTCACTGTGGCAGTGGGTACTCGTCACTGTGGCAGTGGGTACTCGTCACTGTGGCAGTGGGTACTCGTCACTGTGACAGTGGGTACTCGTCACTGTGGCAGTGGGTACTCGTCACTGTGACAGTGGGTACTCGTCACTGTGACAGTGGGTACTCGTCACTGTGACAGTGGGTACTCGTCACTGTGGCAGTAGTTACTCGTCACTGTGACAGTGGGTACTCGTCACTGTGGCAGTGGGTACTCGTCACTGTGGCAGTGGGTACTCGTCACTGTGGCAGTGGGTACTCGTCACTATGGCAGTAGGTACTCGGTACTGTGGCAGTGGGTACTCGTCACTGTGACAGTGGGTACTCGTCACTGTGGCAGTGGGTACTCGTCACTGTGACAGTAGGTACTCGTCACTGTGGCAGTGGGTACTCGTCACTGTGACAGTGGGTACTCGTCACTGTGGCAGTGGGCACTCGTCACTGTGGCAGTGGGCACTCGTCACTGTGACAGTGGGTACTCGTCACTGTGGCAGTGGGCATTCGTCACTGTGACAGTAGGTACTCGTCACTGTGGCAGTAGGTACTCGTCACTGTGGCAGTGGGTACTCGTCACTGTGACAGTGGGTACTCGTCACTGTGGCAGTAGGCACTCGTCACTGTGGCAGTGGGCACTCGTCACTGTGACAGTGGGTACTCGTCACTGTGGCAGTGGGCACTCGTCACTGTGACAGTAGGTACTCATCACTGTGGCAGTAGGCACTCGTCACTGTGGCAGTAGGTACTCGTCACTGTGGCAGTAGGCACTCGTCACTGTGGCAGTAGACACTCGTCACTGTGGCAGTAGGCACTCGTCACTGTGGCAGTAGGCACTCGTCACTGTGCCAGTAGGTACTTGTCACTGTGACAGTGGGCACTCGTCACTGTGGCAGTAGGTACTCGTCACTGTGACAGTTATGAACATGGTTCCGAGGTTTAAATGCCACCAAACAATAGAACTGAGCCGAGTGCAGCACGGGGTACTTCAAAATGTCATCAGTTGGCGCTAGGAAATTTTTTAAAATGTCTAATTTATTCAAACGACCATCTTTATACATATATTTTTTTTAAAAATAATTAAAAACTATTTAAAATAAATAAAAAAACATATAGGTTATTGTACTGGCGTCAGTATGTAGCTGTAAGTAATTTATTAATTACTGCTAATGAGAATGTTAAAATAAAAACTAAAATGATAATACATGTATAGTGTTTATTTTAACACCTACCCAGACCTGTTTTCCTTTCTTCGTATTTCGGGAATTCTGAACCATCCCTGACAATTTGTGTTTATTATTTATTTATATACACATATATATATTAGGGCTGCGGAAAATAAAGATTAATTAATCGATTAATCTTTAATTTTTTTAATCGATTAAAATTAATTTGATCGATTAAAATTCCATTAAAATTTAAGAAAATATTTCTAATATATTTTTTTCCAATTTATTAATAATTTATATTTTTTTATTACTTACATACTTTTTACTCGTATTATTATTATTTATTTAGACGAACAAACGTAAACAAAAGTTTTTTAAAAATTTATTTCTTGCATAGCAGAACGAATTAGCTGTGTTATGTCACAAAATTTGGGCGCCATAGAATTACCGGGACTTAACCGACTTCGCGAAATAATGAATCGTGACTTAACGGGATGTACATATGCGTTATAAAAATATAATTAATTAAAATTAATCGTTTAAATTTTTTCCGATTAATCGAACACATTTTTTTTTATCAGTACCAGCACTTGGCTTCAACATCTACATATCCACAAGCCAGTCAGAACTGAGGAAAAAAGTATTATTTGTGAATAGGAGGAGCCAAGATCATACACAAAAATACAGTGCATATTGTTTAGACAAAATTCACCGCAAGTCCAAGTAAATTATTCGTTTCAGAGATTTTAATTTATTTCTCTTATCTCAAAGTTGGTTCCATTTTTGATCCAGGTATAGCCCCAATGGGATGATATTAAGTATAAAAAAAAATACTCAATAACTCATTGGTAAAGCCGCATACCCGTTAAAATATTCTGGTCAAGTCTACTAAACACTACTCATTACATGTAGCTAGTTTATAGTTGGTACGACCGGAGAGCGGTATAGTCAACGGTGCACCTCCTTAGTCAACGGTGCACCTCCTTAGTCAACGGTGCACCTCCTTAGTCAACGGTGCACCTCCTTAGTCAACGGTGCACCTCCTTAGTCAACGGTGCACCTCCTTAGTCAACGGTGCACCTCCTTAGTCAACGGTGCACCTCCTTAGTCAACGGTGCACCTCCTTCACCGCAGATTACTGAAAATGACGCACATCCATATAGATTTTTTAATTTTAAAAAGTCATTCCCGAATATAGAGTCTTCTTAACACTACCTTCATACGCTAATAAGTTTAACTTTCATACACGTACAGTGGAACCCAGTGGCGGTCTGGCCAGTCGGGGATTTGGGCAATGCCAGGTGGGCCTATTTCGCTTCAGAATATTACTCGCTAAGCGAAAAACACTCGTTAAACGAAACAATTTTTCCTATACAAATCAATTTAAAATACGATAATGCGTTCCATCCTGAAAAAATACAAATTTTTCAACAAAAAAAATTAACATTTATCCAAATAAAATAACCTACCAATTTTTAAGTAGTGTAGCAACTTGGAATACGGTTTAGATTTGAAACAAAAAGCGTAAATAAAACAAACCCGTAAAAACAAAGTTTTTGACTATAAATCCCTTATATATGAGACATAACTAACAGTATTGATTATGTTCAAACGCGACAAACATTTACAGACTGAATCTGTCTTAACTCCCCTTTGCTTTATAACCCCGGTGGTGGGGGTAAGAGAGGGGAAAGGTCTGGTCACCGATCGCAGGACCGAGCTCAGTGTGACACGTAAAATGTAAACAAAAGCATGCCGGTACATCGACGATGTTGCGTCAACGCGCGAACTGAACTGTCACGTGAAAAAACAAACAAACCGTGAAATTGAATTGCATATGCCGTCTAGAGATAAACTAAAAATGCATTAATTTAATTACTGTACGTTCGATCGATCTGAAATTTTGATACGATGCATTGTTAGGTGACACAAGTCCATGTGCCAAATTTCAGCTCGATGGCAATACGGATAGTTGGTCATTTTTTACTTTTGTTTTCCGCCCGCCCAAGACAGAGACGGCGGTCAAGTTAATATAAGGGATTTAAAAACAACCCCGTAAAAACAAAGTTTTTGACTATAAATCCCTTATATATGAGACATAACTAACAGTATTGATTATTTTCAAACGCGACAATCATTTACAGACTGAATCTGTCTTAACTCAACTTTGCTTCACAACCGGGGGGGGGGCTGGGTGGGGGGAGAGGGGAAAAGTCTGGTCACCCATCGCTTGACCGAGCTCAGCGTGACACGTAAAATGTAAACAAAAGCACGCCGGTACTTCGATGGGTCGCGTCAACGCGTCAACTCAAACTCTCACGTGGAAAAAAACAATAACAAACAGTGAATTTGAATTACATACGTTATATAAGTATAAAATAAAAATGCATTAATTTAATTACGGTACGTTAGATCGATCTGAAATTTTGAAACGATGCATTGTTAGGTGAGACGGGTCCGTGTGTCAAGTTTCAGCTTGATCGGATCACGGGAAGTGGGTCATTTTTTTACTTTTGTTTTTCCGCCCGCCCGAGACAGAGAGACAGATAGAGAGAGATGACGATAGAACGACAGAGACGGTCGTGAAGTTAATTTCAGGGATTTTTAAAACCAACCCCGTAAAAACAAAGTGTTTGACTATAAATCCCTTATATATGAGACATAACTAACAGTATTGATTATTTTCAAACGCGACAAACATTTACAGACTGAATCTGTCTTAATTCAACCTTGCTTCATAACCCTGGGGGGGGGGAGTGGGGAAAAGTCTGGTCACCGATCGCTTGACCGAGCTCAGCGTGACACGTAAAATGTAAACAAAAGCACGCCGGTACTTCGATGGGTCGCGTCAACGCGTCAACTCAAACTCTCGCGTGGAAAAAAGAATAACAAACCGTGAATTTGAATTGTTGTTGTTCGTCCGTCGTGATCGACGATGACCACTCTCATCATATTTGCTGGGACGCCACATGTGTTCTCTGGTGGCTTATTAACGCTATTTTTGCACGAAAGAGGCGTCCGCATGTCGGACAAGAGATAGAAGCGGTCCCTTCAGGTGGGTTTTGGTTACGTTCTTTTCTGGCTTCGCGTTTTAACTTGGCAGCTTGTTGTCTATTAGCTTCACAGACAGCTGCGCCATTCCATATCGTAGAGCGCCAGTGGGCTCGGTTAATGGCTGCTGCTTCCCAGGAGTCATGTCCGATGTCGAAGGCCTTCAGAGAAGTTTTAAGTACGTCCTTGTAGCGCTTTCGTGGACCTCTGCGTTCTCTATGCCCTTCGGTAAGTTCACCATAGAAGAGCCTCTTGGGTAGGCGATGGTCGGGCATGCGCACTAGATGCCCCGCCCAGCGTAGTTGGCTTTGCATGAGGATAGTGTGGATGCTGGGGAGGCCTGACCTGGCTAATATTTCGGTGTCTGGAACTTTTTTCTGCCATTTTATATTGATAATTTTTCTAAGGCTTTTGGTGTGGAAGTGGTTCAGCAACCTCGCATGGCGTTGGTATACAATCCAAGTTTCACATGCATATAATAAGGTGGGGAGCACTACAGCTCTGTATACTTTTAGTTTTGTTTGGGTGCTGATTCCCCTTCTGTTCCAGACACTGTCATGCAATCTACCGAATGCTGCGCTGGCCTTTGAGATTCTCGAGTTCACCTCGTCATCAATATTGGCCTTCTGGAATTTGAATTACATACGTTATATAAGGATAAACTAAAATGCATTAATTTAATTACGGTACGTTCGAGCGATCTGAAATTTTCATACGATGCATTGTTAGGTGAGACGGGTCCGTGTGCCAAATTTCAGCTCGATCGGATCACGGGAAGTGGGTCATATTTGACTTTCGTTTTTCCGCCCGCCCAAGACAGAGAAACATAGAGAGGTGACGACAGAACGACAGAGAGAAACGGCCATAAAATTAGTATAAGGGATTTAAAAAAGAAAGTTTTTGACTATAAATCTTTATATATGAGACAGAACTTAAAGTATTGATTATGTTCCAACGCGACAAACATTTACAGCCTGAAACTGAGTGAACTCCACCTAGTTAAAACACGAGATGTCGTCATCGATGGCTGGCGTGAAGTCAAGTGACCCGTAAAATGTAAACAATAGTAACTCCATCACCACCCTCTTTACGGCTTCCTTAGCAACATGGCTTCATCAGTTGTTACATTTCTAAAAGCTCCCAAAAATTTCTATATCAGTTATTAAATAGATATTAAATAGACTTATATACAGTAAGACAAGTGCTTAGTAATAAATTGTTTAGCTATAATTATAATATACTATATAGTCGAAGGGTTATGAAGAATTCAACAACACACAAGCGCGCACATTTAAAACATAGTTTTTGACGCCATTAATCCCATGGTTCATCCCTAGTAGAAACATAATAATCTGGTAAGTGACTTGCATGACGAGCCTGATAATCCTTTAGGTGTTTAAATATAATAAGTAAATAACCCAATTAGCTGTGAGTCAAGAAGTCTGCACTGTGATTGTGCTTTAGTTGTTTAAACAAATCTTAAGTGAATTGCACACTAAGCTTTGGGTCAAGCGGTCCAAAGTCCACACTAAGCTTTGGGTCAAGCGGTCCAAACTCTCTGACCATCGATTCCATCGATTGCCACAAACGATTTTTAAAAAAAATATCGCTATTTTAGGACAAATGTTTTTTTGGGCCACTTGACAAGTTACTCACTTTGTGGACAAAAGATCTAAATATAGCAACAGGCAGTCTAATTTTAGTATGGGGCCTGTACTTCAGTGAGCCACGAATCAGTCTTGGTTTAGTACTCGGTCTCTCGGTGTAATGTTGTGGTTAGTACTCGGTCTCTTGGTGTAATGTCGTGGTATAGTACTCGGTCTCTCGGTGTAATGTCGTGGTTTAGTACTCGGTCTCTCTGTGTAATGTCGTGGTTTAGTGCTCGGTCTCTCGGTGTAATGTCGTGGTTTAGTACTCGGTCTCTCGGTGTAATGTCGTGGTTTAGTACTCGGTCTCTCGGTGTAATGTTGTGGTTTAGTACTCGGTCTCTAGGTGTAATGTTGTGGTTTAGTACTCGGTCTCTCGGTGTAATGTTGTGGTTTAGTGCTCGGTCTCTCGGTGTAATGTCGTGGTTTAGTGCTCGGTCTCTAGGTGTAATGTTGTGGTTTAGTACTCGGTCTCTCGGTGTAATGTTGTGGTTTAGTGCTCGGTCTCTCGGTGTAATGTTGTGGTTTAGTACTCGGTCTCTCGGTGTAATGTTGTGGTTTAGTGCTCGGTCTCTCGGTGTAATGTTGTGGTTTAGTGCTCGGTCTCTCGGTGTAATGTCGTGGTTTAGTACTCGGTCTCTCAGTGTAATGTCGTGGTTTAGTACTCGGTCTCTCGGTGTAATGTCGTGGTTTAGTACTCGGTCTCTCTGTGTAATGTCGTGGTTTAGTACTCGGTCTCTCGGTGTAATGTCGTGGTTTAGTACTCGGTCTCTCGGTGTAATGTCGTGGTTTAGTGCTCGGTCTCTAGGTGTAATGTTGTGGTTTAGTGCTCGGTCTCTCGGTGTAATGTCGTGGTTTAGTGCTCGGTCTCTAGGTGTAATGTTGTGGTTTAGTACTCGGTCTCTCG
Organism: Ampullaceana balthica; assembly: GCA_944989445.1. NCBI lineage: Eukaryota > Metazoa > Mollusca > Gastropoda > Lymnaeidae > Ampullaceana > Ampullaceana balthica. The sequence goes on from CALYLW010001172.1 coordinate 134,943, forward strand.
GTGTAATGTTGTGGTTTAGTGCTCGGTCTCTCGGTGTAATGGTGTGGTTTAGTACTCGGTCTCTCGGTGTAATGTTGTGGTTTAGTGCTCGGTCTCTCGGTGTAATGTTGTGGTTTAGTGCTCGGTCTCTCGGTGTAATGTCGTGGTTTAGTACTCGGTCTCTCGGTGTAATGTCGTGGTTTAGTGCTCTGTCTCTAGGTGTAATGTTGTGGTTTAGTACTCGGTCTCTCGGTGTAATGTTGTGGTTTAGTGCTCGGTCTCTCGGTGTAATGTCGTGGTTTAGTGCTCGGTCTCTAGGTGTAATGTTGTGGTTTAGTACTCGGTCTCTCGGTGTAATGTTGTGGTTTAGTGCTCGGTCTCTCGGTGTATTACTGTAATGTTGTGGTTTAGTACTCGGTCTCTCGGTGTAATGTTGTGGTTTAGTGCTCGGTCTCTCTGTGTAATGTTGTGGTTTAGTGCTCGGTCTCTAGGTGTAATGTCGTGGTTTAGTGCTCAGTCTCTCAGTGTAATGTAGTTTAGTGCTCGGTCTCTCGGTGTAATGTGGTTTAGTGCTTGGTTTCTCGGTGTAATGTTTTCATAAAGTTGTTCTGGCTCCCTCGACGAACATAGCATATTACCATCTCCCTTGTCATGAATGGAGCTGAAACTTTGAACTTACAAATTCCCGACGTCAATTTAACCCTTCATTACGTCAAAAAGACCTTCAGCTACCATTTAGTATGAGTGACCTCCGCGGTGACCCCAGGACAGGACAGGAAAGTTATAGAAACACCATGGCGTAGCTAGCGGAGGGGGTCCAATTCGAAAGTCCCCTGGGTCCCCACTTGAGGGGGGGGGCCAAAGGAGTGTCCGATTTTTTTATCCATTAAATATTACGCCACCGCCATGTATGCAGGGCCCCCAAAAGAGGCGAAGCCCCCCCCCCGGGCTTCATCAACAATGACAGCTAAAATTTTAGCTCAGAACGTTCATAACTATATTTTACACTAAACCGTTTACACCGTTTTATCTAATTCCCTGTGTGTTCATTAAGTGGAAATTTAGCCAGTTTCTAAAACAATTTAAAATCCAATTTTAAGTCCAAAATTGTCATAGATTTTTTAAAAATTTTTTAAAAAAAAATTAAAAAATATAAACACACTAAACCCACCACTTACAATAAAATAATAAATTAATAATTTTACATTTTATAGTAATATTTATTTTACCTAAAAATATTCTTTAATTCGAGGAGAGACTGTGGAGGTTTACAATAATATTTACTTAATTGTATTTTACAATACTGATAAAGAAGAATATATATTTTCAAAACTATTTTAGAGTCTCTAGTCCCTACATTGCCATAGGAAGATTTCAAATATAAAATCCCAATATATATATATATTAACACTCTTCCTCCCACAATCCATCCCATCCATGTGGCGTTAAAGCCCATGTAGGGCCTGGGCCTGCCTCACGACCTCCTACAGCCCATGTAGGGCTTGGTCCTTCCTCACGACCTCCTTCCACTCAGTCCTTATCAACGCCTTTCTCCTCCAATATTGGATGCCCAGTTGTTGTAGATCTTTCTCTATGTCATCCATCCATCTAAGCCTAGGTCTTCCATTGAGCCGTTTTCCTTTGGGGTTTTGGTGGTATACCCTCTTTACTCCTCTATCATTTGACATTTTTTCTAGGTGTCCTGCCCAGCGCAGTCTGCCCTTTCTTTTAAATTTCAGCTCCTATTGTGGTATCCTGATAAAAACTGTATAGTTCATGGTTGGTTCTTATTCTCCATCCGACGTCATCCTTTGTTGGTCCATATATTTTCCTGAGAACTTTCCTCTCCCGTGTATTTAAAGGGTTTTCTGCAGTTTTTGTTAAGGTCCAAGTTTCACTTGCATACGTTACACCTGGTCTGATGATCGTTTTGTAAAGAGTTTTCTTTGTTGCCCTTGTAATGTTTTTGTTTTCCTCCCACAATAGTTTTAATATTTTTCTTTAAAGTGGCGTAGCTTGAGTTTGTGTCACTGGTAGCGTTAAACAAATGGTGTCATCTTGGTCACCCGTCATTGATGCCCTCTTGTTAAAATAAGAAATGATCCACAGTATAATGACGTCAATGAAAAAAAATCAGACTAATGGAAGATCGCATGGTCAAAATACTTAACGACCTTAAGTAAAGACTATTTTTTTAAAAATGTAACTTGTAAATTTCTCCTTTTATGATTTCCAAGCCAGCAAATATTCATCAAAGTCAATATCCTTTACAGTATCACTTTCAATAAATTGTAGAGCCATCTGATTACCTTAATTATCCCATGGATTATATATACTGTTTTTCATAAACCTTATTTTGAAGAGCTCCGCTCACATGAAAATCAGAGATTTCAACAAATCATTGAAAACTTTGCGATTTTATTGGAAGAGGTTATAGGAGGTATCAGCTATCCTATGAATTTCCAAAACATTAAATACCAACCAATCTATACCAAAATATATAGCAGTTGTTTCATGTCTCTTCTATGTCTTGGTATTTATTTTAACGGTTCTTTTTTGAATAACTCATAGAGTCCTAGAGCAAGGTCCAACATGCCCAAATAAATGAATAATTTGATCTATAAAATCCGGCATCTTTAATTGTTCGCCTACCCTTTTCGTCTTAAATCTCATGTTTCTGTCTTCCAAAATAAACTAATTGGACAGAGTCTAATTGGATTAAAGTTCCTTGTCCATTGCTTATAAAAATTACAGCGCTTCACCACAGAGTTTAAAAAAAAACCGAAGCCATTCATCTGAATATACTGCTGTGTAAGATAAACCAAGTAAACTATAGATCATATAGTTGATCAACTTGAAATCAAAGACAGCGTGTACAAGACCGTGGGCTGTAACTCTTGCGTCTCAATTTTCAAGAGGATCACATAAAACTTGAATTGATGCCACACATTCACCACACTTATTTTTCGTTATGCTACATATTTTACTCAGCGAGAAACCATGTGATATCTAACAACCTGTGGATGGGATTCGTCCACTTTATTTTCTACTTGTCACACACACCAACACTTTCGGCATCAATTGGTGTGAGTAGCCTTATATCACGTGGTGTGAGTAGCCTTATATCACGTGGTGTGAGTAGCCTTATATCACGTGGCGTGAGTAGCCTTATATCAATTGGTGTGAGTAGCCTTATATCACGTGGTGTAAGTAACCTTATATCAATTGGTGTGCGTAGCCTTATATCAATTGGTGTGAGTAGCCTTATATCAATTGGTGTGATGGTGTGAGTAGCCTTATATCAATTGGTGTGATGGTGTGAGTAGCCTTATATCAATTGGTGTGAGTAGCCTTATATCACGTGGTGTGAGTAGCCTTATATCAATTGTTTTGAGTAGCCTTATATCAATTGGTGTGAGTAGCCTTATATCAATTGGTGTGAGTAGTCTTATATCAATTGGTGTGAGTAGCCTTATATCAATTGGTGTGAGTAGCCTTATATCACGTGGTGTGAGTAGCCTTATATCACGTGGTGTGAGTAGCCTTATATCAATTGGTGTGAGTAGCCTTATATTAATTGGATTGCGAAGCCTTATATCAATTTGTGTGAGTAGCCTTATATCAATTGGTGTGATGGTGTGAGTAGCCTTATATCAATTGGTGTGATGGTGTGAGTAGCCTTACATCACGTGGTGTGAGTAGCCTTATATCACGTGGTGTGAGTAGCTTTATATCAATTGGTGTGAGTAGCCTTATATCAATTGGTGTGAGTAGCCTTATATCAATTGGTGTGAGTAGCCTTATATCAATTGGTGTGATGGTGTGAGTAGCCTTATATCAATTGGTGTGATGGTGTGAGTAGCCTTATATCAATTGGTGTGAGTAGCCTTATATCACTGGTGTGAGTAGCCTTATATCAATTGGTGTGAGTAGCCTTATATCAATTGGTGTGAGTAGCCTTATATCACTTGGTGTGAGTAGCCTTATATCACGTGGTGTGAGTAGCCTTATATCAATTGGTGTGAGTAGCCTTATATCACGTGGTGTGAGTAGCCTTATATCAATTGGTGTGAGTAGCCTTATATCAATTGGTGTGAGTAGCCTTATATCAATTGGTGTGAGTAGCCTTATATCAATTGGTGTGAGTAGCCTTATATCAATTGGTGTGAGTAGCCTTATATCAATTGGTGTGAGTAGCCTTATATCAATTGGTGTGAGTAGCCTTATATCAATTGGTGTGAGTAGCCTTATATCAATTGGTTTGAGTAGCCTTATATCAATTGGTGTGAGTAGCCTTATATCAATTGGTGTGAGTAGCCTTATATCAATTGGTGTGAGTAGCCGTATATCACGTGGTGTGAGTAGCCTTATATCAATTGGTGTGAGTAGCCTTATATCACGTGGTGTGAGTAGCCTTATATCAATTGGTGTGAGTAGCCTTATATCAATTGGTGTGAGTAGCCTTATATCAATTGGTGTGAGTAGCCTTATATCAATTGGTGTGAGTAGCCTATATCACTGGTGTGAGTAGCCTTATATCAATTGGTGTGAGTAGCCTTATATCACGTGGTGTGAGTAGCCTTATATCAATTGGTGTGAGTAGCCTTATGTCACTGGTGTGAGTAGCTTATATCAATTGGTGTGAGTAGCCTTATATCACGTGGTGTGAGTAGCCTTATATCAATTGGTGTGAGTAGCCTTATATCAATTGGTGTGAGTAGCCTTATATCAATTGGTGTGAGTAGCCTTATATCAATTGGTGTGAGTAGCCTTATATCAATTGGTGTGAGTAGCCTTATATCAATTGGTGTGAGTAGCCTTATATCAATTGGTGTGAGTAGCCTTATATCAATTGGTGTGAGTAGCCTTATATCAATTGGTGTGAGTAGCCTTATATCAATTGGTGTGAGTAGCCTTATATCAATTGGTGTGAGTAGCCTTATATCAATTGGTGTGAGTAGCCTTATATCACTGGTGTGAGTAGCCTTATATCACGTGGTGTGAGTAGCCTTATATCACGTGGTGTGAGTAGCCTTATATCAATTGGTGTGAGTAGCCTTATATCACGTGGTGTGAGTAGCCTTATATCACGTGGTGTGAGTAGCCTTATATCAATTGGTGTGAGTAGCCTTATATCAATTGGTGTGAGTAGCCTTATATCACGTGGTGTGAGTAGCCTTATATCAATTGGTGTGAGTAGCCTTATATCAATTGGTGTGAGTAGCCTTATATCAATTGGTGTGAGTAGCCTTATATCAATTGGTGTGAGTAGCCTTATATCAATTGGTGTGAGTAGCCTTATATCAATTGGTGTGAGTAGCCTTATATCAATTGGTGTGAGTAGCCTTATATCAATTGGTGTGAGTAGCCTTATATCACTGGTGTGAGTAGCCTTATATCACGTGGTGTGAGTAGCCTTATATCACGTGGTGTGAGTAGCCTTATATCAATTGGTGTGAGTAGCCTTATATCACGTGGTGTGAGTAGCCTTATATCACGTGGTGTGAGTAGCCTTATATCAATTGGTGTGAGTAGCCTTATATCAATTGGTGTGAGTAGCCTTATATCACGTGGTGTGAGTAGCCTTATATCAATTGGTGTGAGTAGCCTTATATCAATTGGTGTGAGTAGCCTTATATCAATTGGTGTGTGAGTAGCCTTATATCAATTGGTGTGAGTAGCCTTATATCAATTGGTGTGAGTAGCCTTATATCAATTGGTGTGAGTAGCCTTATATCAATTGGTGTGAGTAGCCTTATATCAATTGGTGTGAGTAGCCTTATATCAATTGGTGTGAGTAGCCTTATATCACGTGGTGTGAGTAGCCTTATATCACGTGGTGTGAGTAGCCTTATATCAATTGGTGTGAGTAGCCTTATATCAATTGGTGTGAGTAGCCTTATATCACGTGGTGTGAGTAGCCTTATATCAATTGGTGTGAGTAGCCTTATATCAATTGGTGTGAGTAGCCTTATATCAATTGGTGTGAGTAGCCTTATATCAATTGGTGTGAGTAGCCTTATATCAATTGGTGTGAGTAGCCTTATATCACGTGGTGTGAGTAGCCTTATATCATTGGTGTGAGTAGCCTTATATCAATTGGTGTGAGTAGCCTTATATCAATTGGTGTGAGTAGCCTTATATCACGTGGTGTGAGTAGCCTTATATCAATTGGTGTGAGTAGCCTTATATCAATTGGTGTGAGTAGCCTTATATCAATTGGTGTGTGTGAGTAGCCTTATATCAATTGGTGTGAGTAGCCTTATATCAATTGGTGTGAGTAGCCTTATATCAATTGGTGTGAGTAGCCTTATATCAATTGGTGTGAGTAGCCTTATATCAATTGGTGTGAGTAGCCTTATATCAATTGGTGTGAGTAGCCTTATATCAATTGGTGTGAGTAGCCTTATATCAATTGGTGTGAGTAGCCTTATATCACGTGGTGTGAGTAGCCTTATATCAATTGGTGTGAGTAGCCTTATATCAATTGGTGTGAGTAGCCTTATATCACGTGGTGTGAGTAGCCTTATATCACGTGGTGTGAGTAGCCTTATATCAATTGGTGTGAGTAGCCTTATATCAATTGGTGTGAGTAGCCTTATATCAATTGGTGTGAGTAGCCTTATATCACGTGGTGTGAGTAGCCTTATATCAATTGGTGTGAGTAGCCTTATATCAATTGGTGTGAGTAGCCTTATATCACGTGGTGTGAGTAGCCTTATATCACGTGGTGTGAGTAGCCTTATATCAATTGGTGTGAGTAGCCTTATATCAATGGGTGTGAGTAGCCTTATATCAATGGTGTGAGTAGCCTTATATCACGTGGTGTGAGTAGCCTTATATCAATTGGTGTGAGTAGCCTTATATCAATTGGTGTGAGTAGCCTTATATCAATGGGTGTGAGTAGCCTTATATCAATTGGGTGTGAGTAGCCTTATATCACGTGGTGTGAGTAGACTTATATCAATTGGTGTGAGTAGCCTTATATCAATTGGTGTGAGTAGCCTTATATCACGTGGTGTGAGTAGCCTTATATCACGTGGTGTGAGTAGGCTTATATTAATTGGTGTGAGTAGCCATATATCACGTGGTGTGAGTAGCCTTATATCACGTGGTGTGAGTAGGCTTATATTAATTGGTGTGAGTAGCCTTATATCACGTGGTGTCAGTAGGCTTATATTAATTGGTGTGAGTAGCCTTATATCACGTGGTGTGAGTAGGCTTATATAATTGGTGTGAGTAGCCATATATCACGTGGTGTGAGTAGCCTTATATCACGTGGTGTGAGTAGGCTTATATTAATTGGTGTGAGTAGCCTTATATCAATTGGTGTGAGTAGCCTTATATCAATTGGTGTCAGTAGGCTTATATCAATTGGTGTGAGTAGCCTTATATCAATTGGTGTGAGTAGCCTTATATCACGTGGTGTGAGTAGGCTTATATTAATTGGTGTGAGTAGCCATATATCACGTGGTGTGAGTAGCCTTATATCACGTGGTGTGAGTAGGCTTATATTAATTGGTGTGAGTAGCCTTATATCAATTGGTGTGAGTAGCCTTATATCAATTGGTGTGAGCAGCCTTATATCAATTGGTGTGAGTAGCCTTATATCAATTGGTGTGAGTAGCCTTATATCAATTGGTGTGAGTAGCCTTATATCAATTGGTGTGAGTAGCCTTATATCAATTGGTGTGAGTAGCCTTATATCAATTGGTGTGAGTAGCCTTATATCAATTGGTGTGAGCAGCCTTATATCAATTGGTGTGAGCAGCCTTATATCAATTGGTGTGAGTAGCCTTATATCAATTGGTGTGAGTAGCCGTATATCAAGCACCGATTTGTCCCCATTTTTTTTCAAAACAAATTTTTATACAATCTCAGGCCCAGTGTAAAAACTACTAAATCCATTAACAAATTAGAATGTTTTATCAGTAACATTAACATTAACTATAACAAATAAACTATCGAAAGCTGTACAATTAATCGCTGACTATTAAATAGAGATGTACGTCCGCCATCATCATACACAGCCATTGATGGCGTTCAGCTCCTATAGATTTTGCATCTAGTCTTGTATTACAGAATTGTATTTGTAAAATATTATCTTTTAAAAATGGTTATGTGTCATGTGTTAAACGCGATTTTTTTCTAAAAATACTCTATCTGCAACGTAGTTGAATAAATGGAAAGGGGAATTTCTCAGAATTTAAATGAGTATAAATTCCTAGGAAAGTTAGCTAACTCTTCAAGCGGCGTTAAATCATCGTAAATAAAACAAACCCGTAAAAACAAAGATTTTGACTATAAATCCCTTATATATGAGACATAACTAACAGTATTGAATATGTTCAAACTCGACAAACATTTACAGACTGAATCTGTCTTAATTTCCATTTGCTTTATAACCCGTGGGAGAGAGGGAAAAGTTCTGGTCACCGATCGCTGGACCGAGCTCAGCGTGACACGTAAAATTTAAACAAAAGCACGCCGGTACATCGATTATTGGCGTCAACGCGCGAACTGAGCTGTCACGTGGAAAAAAAACCAATAACAAACCGTAAAATTGAATTACATACGTCGTATATACATAAACTAAAAATGCATTTATTTAATTACGGTACGTTCGATTGATCTGAAATTTTGATACGATGTATTGTTAGGTGACACGTGTCCATGTGCCAAATTTCAGCTCGATGGCTTCCCGTGAAATGGGGCATTTTTTACTTTTGTTTTTCCGCCCGCCCAAGACAGAGAGAGACGGCGGTGAAGTTAATATAAGGGATTTAAAAAACACTGTACTTTCTGACTTATTCATTTGGTCAACACAATTTTATTCATCAGCTGTTAACTTTAAATAAAGCAAGCATTGTATTGGTAACCAAAGTGGAAGATTTAAATTTCATCGGTTATCCGCTTATGAAATTTATAGACCGATCAACAAGTTCTTTAAATATGCATTTTTTTGTTGTTTGGTGTTTCCCCCTTCAATTGTGTCCCCTGGTGCGGTCCGCATCCCCGCACTTCCTAGCTGCACCTCTGATGGGACATAAGCTGAAATTTGGGAAACTGTATCGATTTGTCGTTGCAAATAATAATAATAATAATAAATAATTTTAAAAAACTACCAAACAGTGCAATTAATAAACGGTTTACGCAATGTCCAATGAAGAAACAAACAAACCAAGACACCCACGGAGACAAGCTGAGGAGTCATCACAATTTGTGCAAGTATCCGATCCCCGAGACAAGACCGCCTCTGTGCCCTCAAACAATGACTGCACTGGCATCACTCTGAAGATCCCTCAAACAATGACTGTACTGGCATCACTCTGAAGAAACATACTCTTTAAGCATTTAACACCTATCCTAACAAACATTTTTACATTCTACCATCCTCCCTCCCCCCACATCCCACACACACAATTTCCAGCGCTCAGCTGTGCCACTGCTTGCGTCATTTCTCTGTTTCAAACAATGCATTACCAATTTATATATTTTGTTGTTGAAAATCCCCATTAACCCCCAGCGCCCGACTCTGGTGCCTAAACCTGAAAACAAAGAAACTTTTATTGATTTTTTTTAGAAATTTAAAATTTATGTAGCGTAGCTCGTCCGAACAACCAACGAACAAAATCCATAAATAAGAAGAGAAAACGACTCTGACAACTCAATGACGCAGTGAAAAAAATCCATAAATAAAAATTAATAACGTAGCAAAAGTAACACACACACACACTCACATTAGGGCACCACATGATAGCGATGTCACGTGATCGTGTCGACCAAACAAAATGCATTGATTCTGAAGGTAATAATCATTACTATACGATGGTCCAACCTGGCCAGGCGCAGATCGCCTTAACAAAAATCCTTCGCTTAATAATGGGTGACACAACTCCGCGGTTACTGGTCCGCATCCGCGCACAGAAACATGAGACACGAGAAAGCTTTTAGATGGTGATAAATAAGAACCAGCGAGATTGTGTAATTTTTAATGAGTCAGACGCTTGAATGTTAGAGAACGCAACCCTAGATTGGTCATGAGAAAGTTAAGAGCCAATGAGCATTGGTGTGACAGATTTTTTAAAAAGGAGGATGGGGAGGGGTGGTGTAGCCGATTTATATTTATTAGAGAAGAGCAAATTCTTGAATTTTACAAAAATAATTTTTAAAATACAATTTAATGTAACCTAAAAAAATATTGTTCCTTTTCTTTAGGATTCTATTAGTACATAATTGAGGCAGGGAGAGCATGGTGAACGAAGCACGAGAGTAAAACAACGTAAACAAAGGGTTGACACTTGGTAAACAAAGCCACTTGATGAACAAATAGCACACACGGCTCTGAGAGTACAAATAATGTAAGCTTTAAGTAGACAAAAATTCAATACATGAATTCACACAGTTTGGGATTTATACATAAAATATGTTATTTTTCCCTCTAGCAATGTAAGTGGTTGGGTGTAATTTACCAGGCAATATTATATTAATCTCTTCAGATTTCAACACACACACACAAAAAATAATAACTTTATTGCATTACTTGTTTTTCTTCTATCGACAGAACATACAACCGAATATACTGTGTAACCACTGAAACTACAAGTGGCGCTATGCAAGAACATTCTGTCAAAAAGAGACGCTTATTCATCAATTTGTTTATTTTGTGGAAGTGGAACGTGGGAACTGATGAAGCGTAGCAGAAGGCTGAAACCAACGGAGCGTAGCAGAAGGTGACAACTCGCTCATCGCCGACGATGTATGAAGATCAAAAGCCAGGGGGTTCCAGCAAGATGCCGCGCCCTTACACATACCATTATGATGGGGCCATTTACGATGGTCCTGACCAGTATGTCAGCTTGTTGATGACGTCCGATGGTGTTCTAGAAAGTGAGATATATGACGGCGGTATTGAGGACCCCTCGTTTGACAATGATGGCCCTTGTGATGTCATCGAGGATGATATTGGTACAGACGCCATCACGAGTATCAAAACCAATTCTGAAATGGTGCAAAACCCTACGGGTGCACCAGAGCCCAGGGGATTTATTCAGGTGACGCACACCCCGAAAAACAAAGCTGAGACCAGAGTGACGGTGTCCCAGTCAGTGCCGGAGCTGTTGGTGACACTGCCGTCCTTGGAGGAGCCTTACATACAGCCCATGGCCTACGAGGCCGACCTTTACGACAAATGGGCGCGGATGCCTCGCTCTGACATGGGTTCGCGCAGCCCCACGCGACCAATAACTGTCACGGCCAAGGGTTGGTCAATTTCTCAGGCTCCTACTCAGCCGGATCCGCCCTTTAGTCAAACCCCGACAAAAACAAGTTTACAAGTTACCGTTCCCCCGAATGAAGAATGCAAGTCACTGGACAGCATCATTGAACACTACAATTACATGTTTCCGTCATCGACAGATAACTCCGCCAAACAAAACTCGAAAGTGGTCGAAATGAAATCGAGTTACAAGGAATCAAAACTTCCCTTTGAAGATTCCATTGAGAATAGTTTGAAGATTACCAATATCTCCAGTCCTAAATCAAACCTGGTTGTAAAGATGAAAGCGCCAACTCAAGCAACGAATCTCTCCCCCGGAACCAATTCTCCTGATTTCACGGGGAATCCACCGGGCCTTAATATCAAAAAGCCCGGCGTCCAGCTTGTTCCACATGTGGCCGCCACGGCGAGCATTGATGGGCCGCCAGACGTGAATCAATCAGATAAATTCTTAAAAATGACCAGGTTCTGGTCGTGGCGCCCGAAAGCCACCGTAAAATGGCAGAAAGGCGTTAAAAATGTTCAGCCAAACCAACTTGACAAGCTGGATAAGAACGTGAACATTTTAAAAAGAGAAAAAACCGTCTTGAAAGTCCTGCCAAAGAAAACCGCGCTCAGTACCAGCGGATCTTCGGAAGCTCCGAGCGGGAGCAATGACCCAAAACTGAGACCTTTGGGGGCGTCTAGTAATGGCAGGAGTAACCCGTTGGTTCACATGACGGCGGCGGACGTACATGATAACGACAACAACAACACCAGGTACCGCAACTTAAACCTCAGAGGAAGCGGGGTTAGCGCCTTCAGCGAAACTCTCCAAACCTTGTCCAAGAGTGACGCATCTACGCGCATAGGGTTTGTGAGAGAGAACTCAAGTCTACACCGACTTCCTGAGCATTTGTCTAACATCGATTACAGCCTCGGAAAGAACAACACGACTCCAAGGTTAGCCAATCCGGTTAGAAGATCGACTGGGGCCCGGGGTCTGGCGACCCCACAGCCAAAGTTTCGAGCCAGGCTCAACAGACTGGGCGACGCAAAGTCCGACACAGACGGCGAGCTAAAGTCTTTCAGGCAGAGACCAAACCAAAGGTCAGCAGCAGGCGGCAGCGATTCTGACGTGCCCCGTGTCCAGTTCATGGACCTCAATGAGCTCAACACCATATTTGGCCACGGAGCACGGCCAGTGGTCGCCAACAACAAACCGAAAACTCAGAAAGATGACATTCGAACCATAGGGTTAGGCTTGTCCAGTAAAGCCCTGGACCCCAAGTCTGTGATATAGACAATTTCTTTGTCCACGCAAATAAAAAGTATATTTTAAAGAATGTTTTTGAATCTCAATTTCTCAACAAAAAAAAATCAAAGCAGTAAACAATATTTTTTGCCTTTGGAGAAGCATTGCTGATGGAACCGATTTGACATGAGTTTTAAAAAAATAGCTCGTCAATATTGGAAAGTAACCTTAAGCACAAAGAGTGGCACGAGTTTAAAAAATATATATTTTCTAACAATTGATTGCTATTTATATCTCAGTTTGTCATTTAATGTATTTATTATACTTATCGACTCGCCCAGCACCACTACTGACCACTCACTCTGTACAGTTCTCAAAGGCGGGTCTTGTAGACATTACCTTGTTGATGTTATTGAACTTTCTACATACTGCTGTTGTAACGCTATTTGAATGTGTTCTTTAATGCCAATATGCGTTTTTAACATCAGTAAAATACAACTTCATTGAAAAACGTGTTTTGAATATATCTTTAATTTCAACAAAAATAATTTTTAAAAACATGGGTAATAAAATTGTTTTAATTCAAGTTGTCACTTTTTAAAATTGTTATTACTTTCAACTAATTGTTCTTCACTTTATTAAATGACTTTATTTAAGATCCCTTTCTGTGGTAGTGTTATCGCAAGTTTTTATGCAAGGCTGACAGCCAACCAAAATCATAACAAACATAATTTATAGCATTAATTCTTAACATTAAAAAGTGTGTAACTGTTAACGGTGTGTTAATTTAGAAATAAAGTAAACAATATATTTTTAATGGGAAAAAAATAAATGAAAAACTGATAAAACTAAAACGTCGTGGTTACTAGTGGTGACCTCAGAAAATGAAGTCACGGTGTGACGCCGAAATGTGACACGATAAAATAAACCAAGAAATAAATTATTTATAAGTTATAAATTCGTTTTTAATCGGTCTACATTTCAAAATGTCATGGCCGAGTCACTTTCATTTTTATAAAATGTCTTGGTGACTAAAAATACCTTAGAAAATGTTCTTGATAATACACAATAACACACAATAATACACAATAACATGAGGATTTTAATCGCAGCACTCATCTTATATTTTAAACTTATTTCAAGTGTAACCAAAAGGGCTGAGACGAGGGAAGCGATGCCCATGGCCCACTCAAAAAATGTCTACTTTAATAATATAAAATAAAATTCTGTTCCTGCCTGTCAACAATTCAGTGGCGTAGCGAGGGGGTGGGGTACATATATCAGATGTTTCCAAGGTACAGGTGCGCCAAAATGAGGCTTACAGCGTTACATAATAAAAAGGATAAGATATTATTAGAACGGGACGGGACGGGGGGTTGGGCGTAAAATTATTGTATTTCTTCGGGCGCAAAAATAACCAAGGAGCGCCTTTTGAACCATTACATGACTTTATTAGTGTCCTTTGTCGTTTGAGGCTTATGTATAATATAGCTTTATTCATTATAAAGGGTTTTATGCCCTTTGCCAAATGTGCCCTTTAAGTTGGCCAAATGTGCCCTTTAAGTTGGCCAAATGTGCCCTTTAAGTTGGCCAAATGTGCCCTTTAAGTTGCCATCAGTTTAAAAATTAGCACGCAGTAAATTTTGACAAGGGTAACATATCTGTGCTTGTGATGTGTAAAATTGTGCACAAAACAAATGGATGCTGAGATACTTTGGCTCCAAGTTTATCATTTTGCACACGGACCAACGAATCTTAGAGGGAACACATCCCTTCGCCCTGTGTAACTAAAATTGTTTTTAAAATTACTTTTTTCGGAATATGCCATAATTGGAAGAAAAAAATTGATTTTCATACAAAAGATGTTACTAGGTCCTGTAATTAAAGGGGAGGGGAGGACTTTCCTAGTAACAATATAACAATACACTTTGTAACCTTTCCGGTCCTCGAAGCACGACTAGCAAGAAATGACAAAGCTCGCAATTCAATTTATAAAAAATCACAACAGATCATAAACTGCAGTCAATAGATTTTGAAAATGAATCATACACCTTGTTGAATGATGCCGTCCATGTCATTAATCATACACCTTGTTGAATGATGCCGTCCATGTCATTAATCATACACCTTGTTGAATGATGCCGTCCATGTCATTAATCATACACCTTGTTGAATGATGCCGTCCATTTCATTAATCATACACCTTGTTGAATGATGCCGTCCATTTCATTAATCATACACCTTGTTGAATGATGCCGTCCATGTCATTAATCATACACCTTGTTGAATGATGCCGTCCATGTCATTAATCATACACCTTGTTGAATGATGCCGTCCATTTCATTAATCATACTCCTTGTTGAATGATGCCGTCCATGTCATTAATCATACACCTTGTTGAATGATGCCGTCCATTTCATTAATCATACACCTTGTTGAATGATGCCGTCCATTTCATTAATCATACTCCTTGTTGAATGATGCCATATAAGTTCATTAATCATACAACTGTTGATCTTTACCCTTTCCAGCAATGATCCCTAATCCATGTTACACAACTCTCATATCCAACATGGGGGACAGCTAGTCTTTCTCATTGACATTGTATTGAATAACCAGAATAAAATATTGATTTTATTTGTTTCCTGTCTCTTTTCACCACTGTGAGTTCTTTAAGCACAATTTATAGTTTTCCATTAGCTTGTTTAATGTTTTTGTTTAAAGTCGAAAATCATTCAATATCAAGGTGACACATGCCATCTTTAATCTTGCTATTGGATATTTAAAAAAGGACCGATAATAAAATTAATTTATTTCTGCATTCCCGTGTCTGTTGTTCTTATTTTTAAAGTCGCTAACAAATCTATGACGCATTTGAATTAAAAGCTGACTAATTCCAGAACTCTGAGTTAACTGTTCTGAATCCTCAGTGTCTTTATTTTGATTAGGTCCACCATGTTTGACCAACCGAGGCCACCTATAATAACAAGGTTCCAGAAGTGTGGTCCTAATGAATGACAAGTGCATTTTAAAAGACATTACACGTCTACCACTACGTTTATTTAAAACAACGCAGTTTAAGTAGTGTACTCTCTCATGGCGTATATTTCAAATACTTTTAACTGTTTCAATTTTACTGCATATAGCTGTAAAAAATTTAAAACAGGTCAAAATCACGTTAAAGAGAAAATACAAAAGTGGAGAACTGTTTCAATTTTAATGGGGTTTTTAATAAACAAAATACAAAAGCACTTGAAATAAGCATCACATTGGTATAGGAATATGTAAAAGTAAACAGTTGTCCTAGTCAGGATAGCTCCAGGCATGAGAGCTTTTCCTAACCAAACTTTCATGAGTGAGTGGTTGCAGTAAAGATAGCTCCAGGCATGTGCCATGAGAGAGCTTTTCCCAAACCAACATTCATAGTGAGAAAATAAATCTGCTATTCCCTAATAATGCTGCCCCCAGTATCAGTAAGTGATATGAAGATAACTGCATGGCACAGAACGTCCCCTTACCTTGGAGCTGAATGGATAGCTCAGAATACGAAGATTTAAAATAGTAATCATTCAAAAGAAGATTATTAATAACTGTTGTCATTTTAAATTACCCCATTAGCACAATGAGAGAGTAAGTCATAAAATTAAATTACCTCACTGTATTAAAATAAATATTTGATACACTATCACTCAAAAAGGACAACTTCAATATGTTACAATTTTAAAAAAGTTGTATTTATTTGTTTACTGAAGTGGTTTAAAAGTTCACTGAACACTTTGTATACTTTTAACTATAAGAAAATTATCTTCATGCCACACACCTCACTTCAGTTGTTCATACGTTTATATAACATGAAGCTAAGGGAACATATTTTATAGATTTCCTAGCAGGCTTTCTTTAATCCTTATGAAATGGAAATTAACAACCAATATAGCTTTTCAATATGCCACATAACAGTCATTGGATTTTTATGATTTATACTGAAGAAAATAAAGAAGAGAGGTGTTAAGAACTAAATGAGAAGCCTATATTTAATCTTGATATATTAAAAATAGTGTTTAATACTTTAAAATTAATGGTTCTAAAACATGATACATAAACACATTTCTTGTTGTTGCTTAATTAGAACAGGTATTATCATCGTGCAACAAAAATGACACTACTTTTAAAAGTAAAGATTTTCAAGATACAAAAGACAAAAAAAGTCGATCAGGACGGAATATGTGAGCAGTATAATATTGATGAAAATACGCTTTTAAAAAATAAATTGATCCATATTGATGATTATAAATGTTGGATCACTGCTGTTGGATCACTGCTAGAGATTCAAGCCTTCCATGAAATAATGTGTTCAAAATTAACAACACGATTTGAGAACATTTTTAAAAAATGCAATAGAAAATGAAGCATTCTAGATAGCTATTCACAAAACATTGCATGTTTTATGTAAAAATAGGATTTATGGATTCACAGTAGAATTTAAATCCAAATATTAACATATTTATGGATGGAATAACAGGTATAAAAAGTCTTTAAGTTTTAAGCATTTGATGTAAAGTTAAATATGGAATTTTTTTTTAACAAAAGGTTACCTTAATTTTTAAAAAAAATTCATAGCCGATTAACAAATTTTACATACATTTACATTTGCTTAGGAATCCTAAAATCTTTGAATTTTTTTGTTTGATTGTTGTTGCAATTTTTATTTAAAGCTATAAAATGTTTAAATTTGCAAAATCCAAGTTTCATTGACATCAGAATAAAAATTTGCCATGCCACGTAGGGCTTCAAATTTCTGATTAAAAAATTGCTTTAGAAATTACCCTTCTTTTTTTGAAGAGGAATTGTTATAATGTCCAATGCAATTGTTATAATGTCCAATGGAATTGTTATAATGTCCAATGGTTTCACTGTTAAAATTATTGGAAACATGTTTCTCAAGATATAAATATGTTTAAACTCTGCTAAAAAGAAAAGAAATTTTGTAAAAAAAAATGTAACAGTGAATTTTTTTTTACAATACTTTAGCATTCTGACCTGAAAAACATTACATTATAATTAAGACAGCATTGTTGCTACACAAAAACTTTAAGTAATAATATTCAAATATAAATCATTTAAGCATGAAATGTACCAATCACTAAATCTCTACATTTGACTAGTAAAAATGTAATATTCAACAAGGCACCATGACAGATGTAGGCACCATGACAGATGTTTTTGACTCCATAAAAGTAATCAGGAAATAGACAACCAAAGTACAATTCAGTTTTTTTTATATCAACATTAGAATGTAAGTAAAAATATTACCTCTGATAAAATAAAATAATTCTCTTTTTAAAAAAATATTAACATTTTAAGTACTCAATTCATAGAAGGACATAATGATAAAATCACATAACAGGACCATTCTGTCATGCCCATACTGTTTAACTTAAAATTAAACAATCATGTACACTTATTCATCAACACTTTACCATTTATTGTGATCAATACTTGATTTTAATATCATTTTTTATTTGTAAAAAAGTAATACATTTTGAAATAATTTATCTCAGCTGTTATAGTTTGGTTTTCAATGACATTTTTGCCGATCCTAAAAAGTCAACTGAGATTATTAAAAATTCGGTAATATTGTGGTCAATATTAAATTTGTTGAAGGATTTCCCTGGACTCATTGGATTAAAAAAACATTCTATTATTAAACAAATCAATCTAATTATAATATTATTGCTTTTTACAAATAAAAGTCTCTAGCTACAAATGACAATAAATATCACATATTTATGAACAAATTATAATATATTTATAACATATTTATAAACAAAATATATCAGCACCAACAACCATACTTCTCTATGTACAAATTTGAATAATTCATTCTTTAATCAAGTAGCCTTACCTAATTAACAACTAGTGTCCAGCCCTTACTAAGAAAAAAAGGCATTTTGAACTTTGGAAAAAATAAATTAAACGAATTCCTATATATTTATTGAAATGAACTGAGAACTTTAGAGCTTGCTGATAATTATGTAAAGAAAACAAAATGATATAGTTTAAATATCATTAATAAAAGTTTTCTTTACAGCTTTACAGTGGAAATATTATGAGAATTTATTCACCTTACAATGCCTACCTAATTAAAATTATTTTCTTCATGTTTTTTTGTAAAAAAAATACAACTAAATCTTGCTCTACATTAAGTAATTTAAATTCAAAACAAACTCAAGGTTTGATAGAACTATAATTATATGTATCAAGTCTGAACACAACAGTTAATTATCACAGCAGAATCAAAGAATGAGTGGGCTGTTGAGGATACATGATGATTCAAGATAAGTAATTTCTGGAATGTGTTGAAGAGATAGATTCTATGCACAGCACTTAGTAGCACCACTTTTCTTCTTTTCGTATAAATCTGAGTTTGATTTTTGCACCTCTGAAAATAAGATAAAATGTGAAGAATCTTTCAGTTGAATCACTCATGCCGTCCTTAAAGTTTAAAAAAAAGTAAATTGTGTCATAACAAAACGTACTGTTTAAAACTCACACTACCGTTTAGTAAAATTTTAATTTTTATAAGAGTTACGAAAGAATCAACTTTCCATTTCAGCAAAATTTCAAAGCACAATGAGACAGATTTTTACTACATTTTGTAACTCCATAACGTAAAGAGATTATTCCCTACAACCTATTTTCTTTCATGATAATTTTGATTCATTTAACTTTTCTGCCCTTAGACAAGGTTTAACTTTAGACATTAAATAGTTAATATAAATATAGGGGAATTAAGATCATGTTGTGCTGACAAGATCATAGGCAGTAGAGAAGAATGGGAGAGCAGAACAGGGGCATGCGCGCTCGGCTGGCGTACTGATGATCACGGGTTCGAATCCATGTGAAGGCAAGGATTTGTTCCCGTGGCCTAGGGCGTCCCTGAGTCCACCCAGCTCCGAATGGGTACCTAACACTAGTTAGGGAAATAAAGGTGGCTGGGTAATGCGTGGAACCCTCGTAGCCGTGGCCTGTGAAGCTGCATCACTTGCCAACAGACCGGCATGGTCTGTGGACGCAACTATCTTCTGTACAGAAGGAGCGTCTGTATAGATAAGACAAGACAAACATATGTCAAAAATAAATGTCCCACCATCATGTCCTCTACAAAGGCTGGAAGATGTTGCCATGGACACCACCTTATCTAACTATTCAAACTAACAACTCACTGATTGTTCCAATCTGTTTGGCAGAAACATTTGTAACTTCCAACTCTTTTAGTAGTGTGTCATCAAATGATAGACACATTGCACGAAAGAAAAACTCTGTTACATTGATTCCTTCATAAGAAAACAAAAACATACACATGAAAAACGTGCCACATCTATTATACTGTATATATAATAAAATTCATTAAAAATAAAAGAATGTACCTATTTCTGATGTAGTTTTAATTTAAAAGTAAATTCCTTTTATTTTGGACAACTGATTATCAGAAGAGCTAGCCTATTTAATTGAAACAACACTTAAAAGCAAACATAACAAGATTTTTTTTGAAGCTTGACACAAATAGAAGGTCTCTCTATGAAGTAATTTACTTCCATTAGTTTTAAGATGTCAGAATTCGGAGGCTCCAGATTTGAACATGAAAAGGAGATGGAACTAAAAGTTTCAATGAACAAAGGACTTAACCTTGCCAAAAATAAAGTGCCTAAAGTACTAATTGCTTTATTTCTGGTTTATAGACTTCAAAAACATCAGTTTGTAGTTGATGTTTCTACTTCAAACTTTTTTTAAAATATTAGGGAAGCCACTTGAAAGTATTATTGGTTTTATTTTGAGTCCTACATTTGATTGACAACTACACATTTTAATCATATTTAATTTAATTCACTTATTTGAAATTATTTTCTTTTAAATTCAATTTAAATTTTGAATCATTGGATTGCGAGTGATTTTGGATAATTTGTAATGAATGGCAGAGTTTATTTTAACAATGTGTAATATAAAAGGTTGATTTCAACTATTTCAATATACCTGATTTAGAAGAAGTAGCCCAGAATTCTGCACCCAATTTTTCAGCATATTTCATAGCTCTTGACTCAATATCAGCATATGATGAGGGGGACTAAAAAAAAATGAAAACTCTTTATGTAAAGAAATATTATGGACATTTTATTACATAGAACAAAAATATATTAAACTTTTTTTCAGTCATCAAGTGCTTACTGAAAAGTATAAAGGTAGAAGGGTCGAAGTCAAATTTTAATATATTAAAATAAAAACTTGGAAGTCATCATTCTTAACTGTCACCCATGTAAATCTAACTCATCTCAAAATAAAAATAAATCACAAATAGGTATACTGTTCAGTAATTAAATGTTCAGTAAAGATGGCCACAATAGTTGCAGAGCACTCACAAGTAAATCCTTCTTGGTGCCAACAAGAAACTTGACAGGTTCATCAGCACTAACACAAGCCTCCTCCATCCATTTGGTTGTATGGTGTAATGACTCCTCCTCTGTTAGATCGAAGGCCACAATAACAACTGTACCAAATGAAAGAAAAAACCTAATCCTGTCAGGTACTCCACAGATAAAAAATTATAGATGGGTTTTACAAAATACTAAGAACAAATACACCAATCTAAATAATAGTATAGATTGGTTACACTATATACTAAGAACAAATACACCAATCTAAATAATAGTATAGATTGGTTACACTGTATACTAAGAGCAAATACACAAATTTTAATGTTAAAGAAATAAATGAGTATTCAAGATGGACCCATTTATATGAGTATTTAAGAGGGACCCCAGAACTATAAAGATTAATTTTCAGACTACTAAAACATTTAGGTAATAATAAAAGCATGTTATATTTGAATATTTAAAAAAGGAACGAAAAATAAAAGGGTTCAAAAACCTCACTTTCTGCCATCTGTTTTTTCAATATGAGTTTAATAAGGTGTGAAAAATAATGTTGATTTAAAGGAATGAAAATCAAAGTACAGTAAAAGTCTGATAATCCGGCATCCAACAGTCCTGAATGCCCGATAGTCCCGCATCGCTCCGGAAAATTAAAAAAAAATTGGTTTTCTCCAAAAGTGTGTCTTTAAAGCAAATAAAAACGCTTGAGAGCTATTTGGAAGTTTTCGGGATAGTTTGGGGAAGCGCTCGGTAATGTTTGGAAACAATCAGCGGCCGGCTAGTCTCAGCTGTCTCAACAAATACAGGTGCAGTGCAGCACAGATAATCAATCACGAAGCCTCTCGCCATTTTTTTGTGCGTTGTTGTTTTGCGTCCTTTCACATCGCAGTAAACTGTGTCTCAGTACTCTCTACTGTAATACAGTAAAGCTGTAGTGACGTAGGCAACTTTTGAAACTGTTTATAAACAAAGTGAGTTCCGTTCTAACTGTATAGTGACCATGTTTTCAAAACCTATGCCTTCGAGTTCAAAAGGAGAGAAACGAAAACACACTGACTCTCAATCAGAAATAAACTTTGCTGTATTTGCATACTGTATTTGTAGTTTAATTATTAACCTAATTGTTCTTGTAATTACGATTTATGTATGTATGTAGTTAAAAAAAACAAAATACATTAGTTTGACGGCAAAGCCTACACTAAAAAGTAGGGGCACCCCCTGATAGACCGGAATTACCAATAGTCCGGCGCCGAGTCGGTCCCGAACGTGCCGGATTATCAGAATGTTACTGTAACAAAAACTACAAATATTGTTTTCTGTTTACTTAGATATTTGTGTAATCCTTGCCAACAAATAATGAAATATATAATACAATATAAATTCCCCACCATTAACCAAACAATCCTCATCTAATTTTATTGATAAAAGCAGGTGTTAAATAGTTTGTTGAGGAATTTTGTTGACTCATTTTAATACTTTAATGGTTATTTCGCAATAATATATATTTAACGCTGTTTCAAGATTAAAGATATATAAAACAATAAAATAGTGATTTAATTGTTGAAAAACATTTATAAAGCCATTGTCCTCAAATAACATTTTTTTTAAAATTTCATTAAATTGACATAAGACACTTAATTAAAATTTATAAAGCCATTGTCCTCAAATAACTTTTTTTTTAAAATTTCATTAAATTAACATAAGACACTTAATTAAAATTTATAAAGCCATTGTCCTCAAATAATTTTTTTTTAAATTTCATTAAATTGACATAAGACACTTAATTAAAATTTATAAAGCCATTGTCCTCAAATAATTTTTTTTTAAATTTCATTAAATTGACATAAGACACTTAATTAAAATTTATAAAGCCATTGTCCTCAAATACATTTTTTTTTAAATTTCATTAAATTGACATAAGACACTTAATTAAAATTTATAAAGCCATTGTCCTCAAATACATTTTTTTTAAAATTTCATTAAATTGACATAAGACACTTAATTAAAATTTATAAAGCCATTGTCCTAAAATACATTTTTTTTTAAATTTCATTAAATTGACATAAGACACTTAATTAAAATTTATAAAGCCATTGTCCTCAAATACATTTTTTTTAAAATTTCATTAAATTGACATAAGACACTTAATTAAAATTTATAAAGCCATTGTCCTAAAATACATTTTTTTTTAAATTTCATTAAATTGACATAAGACACTTAATTAAAATTTATAAAGCCATTGTTCTCAAATGCATTTTTTTAAAAAATTTCATTAAATTGACATAAGACACTTAATTAAAATTCCATGCATATAGTATAATAAACTTACACGTTATGTTAAATTGTATATATTTACTAAACAAGGAAAACATTTGAAGAACTTACTCTGAGCACCTCTGTAATAAGAAGCTGCTATACACTTGAACCTCTCCTGTCCTGCTGTGTCCCAACTGAAATGTCATTTTTTTATAATTTAATTACTGTAGATAAATTATTATTAAATAGCTTTTAGATTATATTTTCATGTCAAATACATTGTACTTAAACTTTATTAAATTATAAAAATTATAGTGGTTACTTCAATTTTTTCTAAATTAAAAAAACATGCAGAGGAATTTGGAAATATTCATAAAACATTAACAGATAAATGTATCATTTTAATTAATAATACATTTTTTAGAGGAATTTGGAAATATTCATAAAACATTAACAGATAAATGCATAATTTAAATAATATTACATTTGTAAAGTGATTGGAACCGAAAGGACACTGAATTTTTCTACTTCAAAATCAACACCAATTGTAGCTTTGTATTCTCTATCAAACACATCATGGCAAAACCTGACAAAAATAATAAAAAAGCATTAAATGAAACATTGATTGTTTAATTTTAAAATAATTAGGTTTTTAAACATTCAAATAGTCACACAACACAAAAATTTCCTAATATAATACAGTCAAACTCACTTACCTTGAGCTCGTTTAGCTCGACCACCCCACTAACTCGACGTTTTTTATTGGAACCGCCAAATTCTCTCTTTGTCTAAGCATTTTTTCATCGGCTAATTCGATTTTTCTAAGTCGCCGAAACCTAATACCTCGAGCACAAAAGAGGGCCAAATTTGCAACTTAGCGTTGGTTAGCTCGATCCTCGTCGGTTTGCCTAGCAATGCATTTTTAGTTCAAAATAGTGTTGACATCTCGCTTTCTTCGAGACTTCCGGCTATTGTGTGATTCTGCGAGATTTCAATAAAAATTACCGGATGTTATTATCTTCTTTCACTTTCGATCCATGTGTGACATAGATGTATTCATCCCGGGGTGCCCGTAAATCGGCGTTAGCGATCTTTAATCCGTCCTTATTTCGCAGCGCATGTTATATTATTATTAAACTTAATTCATTTTCTGATGCATTGATCATTTTATTTTTTAAGATAAACGAATATCTTTAGAAATGAAAATAAAGGTTTGTATCGAGAATCGACAGTGGTTTTTATATAATTAAATAAAAAATTATTATTTTTTTAAAAGTTTGTTGTTGCTTTGTTACCAGTAAGATACGTGACTGTGACACTAACACGCGCGTGACCATGAAATCAAATCATTTTCTTAATATTCCAGTACATGTATATAATATTATTAATATACACGTCATCACTTTTAAAATGATTTTTTTAAAAATTCGCTTAGACTTAGGTGCCGGCCGAGGTCTAACACACAGCCCACAGCGTGCTGTGATCAACGGTCAAGGCCGCAATAGTTTTATTTATATTATTACAAGACTGAGGAAATTCGGGAGCGTTCTGATAGTAACAGATATCCTGCACGTCAAAGCATTAAACTTAAAATTACCATATTGATATGTTTATTTATTTTTTTTTATTCGCTGATTCGGCGGCATTACAAACGCTAGCGGCTGTGACACGCGCCATGGGACTAGGCGAGGCGTAAACTTTGACCTTTTAGCGCATGCGCAGACAATTATAAACTGGTAACTTATTTTTAATTAAATGGAATCGAAACATGACAGAGACGTAATCACAGTCCTTTACTTGGCATAAATATATATAAATATATATATATATATAAATTCCAGATTAGTCATAACTTCTCCCGACTTTCAAGGCAGAGAATTTTTTTTAAGAATTCCCGACTTTTTCCCGTTTTCCATGGTTATATTTAAATTTTAAACGGTCCTTAAAAACGAACGGTCATTACAACCTTAGGAAAGAGTGAAGAAATATTAGGGTTCCGATACGATTCCGATTAATCGTCCCATCACTAATTAACGCTAAATAATTAATCATGTACATAAAGAAATTTCAAGCACATGTTAATATTTTGCCGCCATATTGGTTTTCGTTTTAACTCGATCATCGGTTATCTCGACCCCATTTTTCATACCCCAACGCCGTCGACTTAACCGGTTTCGACTGTACTTAAATAATTTGTTAAGGTAAATGACAATATACAGTATTTCCTAAGCTACAGCACTTGCCTATTCACAAGACTTGTTTTTCCCACTGCTACATCTCCTACCAGAACAGCTTTGGTTATCTTAAGGCTGATAAAAAATCAAGTTCATTTTCAGTTTCAAATAAATATACAATGACCCAATTTATTTTCAAATTTTTTAAAGGAAATAAATCACATTTTGAAAGAGATAATGCATAGGTTTAATAGTTTAGTGTTATACTCTAAAAAATTTTTTTATAAATTCAGCTAAATATGTTGAAAAGAGATAAGGAACAGCAAAACAAATATATTTAGAATCTGAAAATAAGTGCAAAATTTCACAAAATATTTATAAGAAAATTACAAAAAATCTAGGTTAAAAAAATTGGTTTGAATTTCCAGTTCAAATTATTTAAAGGAAGTCAAATACTTAAAAACTAAGATACTCTTTATTTATCTCAATTTTTATCTTCTTTTTACAACAGGGGCCAATAACCTGATCATTAAGGATGTAATGGATGCTGAGTTTTTGTAAATACTTGGTGAAGATGGTACTTTGCTGGGCTGCTCATGGGAATTAGTGATTGGAGGTTGGGAAACAGGGGGCAATAAACACAAATGGGTCAGTTGTTGTTGCCTCAACTGATCCCTCTGGAAGCTTGTTCCAGTCACTAATCGTTCTTAGCAGGAACGAGCAGTCTTGTATTGAGTTATTGTACTTATTAGCCTGAATTGCCTATATTGGCCTTATCTTTGTCTTGGCGGCAGAGAGATAAGCTTTCAATCTATGCCAGAGCAGAGAACTAGCCCATTATTTCTTTGTTATAGCATTATCAGCTTAATTATTAGGTTTCTTTTTTTTCCCAGTATTTGCCAGCCCAGCGTTTCTAGCATGCTGTCAACACTTGATGTGTTTCTGTGTCTACACAGGACACAGCATGTTGCCAGTCGCTGAACCACCTCCAAAGGGTTCAGGTCTTTTGATTTTGCAGACCTTAATTAAATCCAGCATCAAATTTTGTGTGAGGTCTTTGAAAAATGAAAGCCACATTTAAGGAGAGATATTTTATTAGGGTTAGGAAGAAGGAAATTAGGAAACGAACTTGAGGATAACCTTACGGAAAAAAAGGGGATCAACAAAAATAATGAATGTGTCTGCCGCAAGTAGTCATCTGTGTAAAGAGTTTAAAAAGTGTGGGAAAGTGTAGGAAAAAGAAAATATTTTTTCTGAAAAAGTGAAGGCAGAAGCATGTTAGGATGGTATAGGACAGTGATGGCGATGAACCCATAGCACATGTGCCACAGTCGGCATGGGAGCCTGATCAGCTGGCATGTGACTAAAATATTACATCCTTAATCAAACAAGCTAAGCCAAACCCCAATTTTGGGGTTTCATTGGAGTGTTGGTACTTTGCTATAAATATGTGGGTTTTGGTTTGAATTTTGGGCATGAGGCCCCAAAAAGGTTCACCTTCACTGGTGTAAGACATGTGTGAGAGTGATACATGTCACAGATGGGGGAAAAATCTGGTTGAAGAGCAGTATTGACAAAGTAGATGTAGTAATTATGTTCTTTCATGTGAGTGTGATTAATAAAAGTTTAATGCTAAGTTATCAATATTAACAGGATTTAAATTTTATGTTAATTTTTTAAAGTATTTGTCTTCACTTTTTACTTTAAAACTTTTGTAATTCTTACCCAACACGACCAGTTCTGTTCTCTGAGCATGCTGCCTTAACCTTAGGGTGAAAGTTAACTTTGGAATATGGTGTCCCATCAGGGTGAAATGGCTGCAGAAATAATATTTTAGAAAATAAAAAAAGCTCCACCAACATATAGGTGTTTATAATCTTTTCATGAAGGCACAATTTAGTGATATCATCAACTAATCTTTTATCTCAGAAAGAGATTTTTGCAGGAAATATTGAAGCTATAATAAACTCAATTTAATCAAAATAGAAAACAATGGTTCGAGAAATTAGAATTTATAACATGGCCTGTTATTAATTTTTAAGACAAATGTTTTAAGAACAGTTTTCATTACTCTGCAATGATATAGTGTTTTTATAACAGTGGAAGGTGGCACTAGAGATGTCAGTCCAGTATGCAGAAACCTAACACACAAAATCATTTGTATTTTGTTAAACATATAAATAAATGTTATTTTAAAATTTTAAAAAAAACTTGTTATGGTAACAGCCATTAACAGCTTCAATAATTCTTTTGTTTCAATATGTCCAATCATGACACTGTGTTTCAAGAAACTTTTTTTTTCATGGCACAAAAAATGGACGATGTGCAACTTTGCACACAAGTTTTTTTTTAACTTTTCACATGGACCAACAAAGCTTAGACTTAGAGGGAACATTGCATGGTAGGCAAACGATTTCTCTCAATGGACACAATGACCTTTATCAACATTTTGAACATTCACGTCAGTCAATAGTTTAAAACCAAATTGTTCGTGTGATCGTGCGGAAATTAGTTTATATTAATCGGCCGAAATATTTCTAAGTTGTGGGTCGATTTATCGTTAAAAATTTTAACGATTAATCGAGAAATTAATTTTTAATTTCCGCAGCCCTACTATTTACATAAAATATTATTTAATAGTAATGTAATAGTGTCTTGTAAAATTTTTGTTTAAACCACACATTTTGTTCATGACTGTTTTTCATATCTAATTCAGCAGCTAAGTTTAAGAAAATGAAAGAGTAATTTATATATAGGCCTCTAATTCAGAGTCTAAACTCATTTTGAGTACTAAATTGTATTCACTAATTCAGACATTGATATTGATGGTGCAAAGAAGAGGTAATCATTTTATTGAAATCTAGTACCCTGTAACAGTATTCTGTACATGATGTAATATAACAGGCAGGATCTTGGCTTGTCTACAGTTATAGTTACTTTTCAGACAGTTTAACTTGTCTTCTATTAGTCTATTTACTATTAACTATTTCAATTTTTAGAAGGATATTGCTAGCGTTATGACATGTCGTAACGCTAGCCAGGAAACTTCTGCTACGCTTAGTCGTAGCAGAAGTTTCCTGGCTAGTGCTACGACTAGTCTTAGCAATAGACACTTCAAAAAAACTAATCGCTATAATATCTTAACAAACTCATCTTTATATTTTATATGCATATATAATATGATATTAATAGATCTGGGCTTATTTATGTGTGTATTAATTCTAAAATCTCAATTTATTTAAATATATTTAGTCAACGTATCCGCTTTACAGAGTAACTTATAAGCATTACAAAAATTACAATCACCAGGTTTGCCAACACCCTAATTATGGTTAAAATAAATACTTTATACACACAAAAAATGTTAAAAAAAGAAGAAGAAAAAATAAACCACAGTTTTGGGATTAAAATGTTAAAAATTATAACTATTAATTATTATTTATTTTTATTTGGACGGCACTACTGGCACTAGCCATAGCAATAAAATTATTTCGTATGGTTTCGACTAGTCGCAACACTTGCTACGACTAGTCTTAGTACTCTTAGCAATAAACACGTCGAATAACTAAGTCGCTATATATTTTAACAAACTCTTCATAATATTTTATAGGCATATATCATATATAATATGATATTAATAGATCTGCACATCAAGTGGCAGGATAAGATAACGAATGTCGAGGTACTCAGAAGGAGTCATATGCTGAGCATGCACTCAATCCTGAGTGAGAGGCGCCTGCGGTGGTTGGGACATGTCCGCAGGATGAGCCCGGAGCGCATTCCAAGAGCCTTGCTTTACGGCGAGCTGGCATGCGGAAGAGAGGACACCCTGCTTGCGCTTCAAGGATTTCTGCAAGAAAGACATGACTCTGGCGCAGATTGACCATAAAACGTGGGAGACCATTGCTGTGGAGCGCACCTCCTGGCGGGCAAAAGTGCGCGAGGGCATTCAAGTCGCGGAAGCTTCCTTTACAGCCAGGAGCGAGGAGAAAAGGGCCAGGAGAAAGGGGAAGGGGTGTAGAGGAGCAGGAGGAAACGCCATCATCCCATGAGGATGGACGGATGCCATAGAGATTAATAGATCTGGGCTTATTTATGTGTTATGTGTGTATTAATTAAGGTTGTTAACCCCGCAACTTCAATAAGCCCCCGCAACTTCAATAAGCCCGTAATAGCTTTTTACCCCGAAGTTCGTTTTTGTTGTGTTGAGCGACGGTGACTTCAAATCGCTTTCTCCCTATTCCTGTATCTAAATAATATACACGTCATCACTATTAGTCTACTTCGCATACGGCTAAGGAATGCTTTTTGTAAATTTTATTTTTTTACTTTGCTTAGTTGTGGAGGCACTGTACGAGAGCTTGATGTGACCTTTTAACCGCGACTACAGTCGGACCGCTCTAAGTGATATCAAAGGGACCGGGGGGGGGACAAGTTAAGGAGTTTTCTAGTCAGGGATAATGAGGGTGGTGGGGGGGAAGGCTTGACAGGTCTTTGATGTTTATATAAAAGGAAGCCTCTTGCTTTGACATACCAATACAAGACCGCCAGAAGAGACACCTTCCCTCCCCTCTCCCACTGTTATACATCTACAGTGGGTTGGGGGAAGGAACATTTTTCTTTTTAAATTGAGTCAGAGCATGCCTTGGGAAATGGCCAGTGTAGCTCAACCCCACCCCATTGGGTGATTGTCGTGTGCGTGGCGCAATTCAATATTTCTGGCAAGTTGACGAGTGAAACATAATATGGTATTTAAATAAATTCCATCTTATTATCACTGTTTACTCCGTTTTATCAGGACTTAGTCGGTATATTAGCTTATTACCCGGAGTTAATTTTTTGTTGTGTTAACGACAGAATACCAGAGCCAACACGCGAGCGACAGTGACATCAAAATCAAAGCATTTCTTAATAATAATATTCAGGTCTATAAATATAAAAATACACGTCATCACTGTTTGTGGAGTGTCATCACTGTTTGTGGAGTTCGCTAGTGACCGATTTTTAATTTTAAAAAATGTATTCGCTTAGTTACCGAAGCATTGTACCAGAAGTAACAGCGCTGAGGGCTGTAACGTCACCAGCAGAACTGGCGAGGCGAATATTTGATGCCTTCAGCCTTCCCATGTTGGTTCTAAAAAAAATTAAGGGAAAATAGGGACCAGACAGTAAAACGGGCTTTTTTAAAAATTATTAACCGGTCAGCAAAAACAAATTGACTTGACAACAATTGATAATATGCCGTTTTAATACAATTATTACATAAAAATTGAATATCATTACAGTTTAATTCTTTGTTCGAAATTTGAATTTGCTGTTTTGACAGCAACACTAGAGTCGGTACATCACGGGCTCTTTGATGTCAAATCAAACGACGACACGATGGGAAAATTTGATCCATTCTCTTGTTGGTTCACTAAACATAGTATAAATTGTATAAATAGGGAGCGGTTAACCGGTCTTTTTTTGAAAGGTTAACCGGTCCTCAAAAACGAGTGGTCTTAACAACCTTAGCATTAATTCTAAAATCTTTTCGGAATAAGAAGAACTAAAATTACAATTACCAGCACACTCATTCAACTCATTGTGGTTTAATAAAAATATTTAAAAAATTTAATTAAATTTAAAAAATTGGACGGGAGCGGGATTTGATCCGACTATCAGTTTTAACATCAAACTAATCTGACTACCACTTCATCTAGTGAAGCTCATGTTAGACTTCGATTTTTTAAAATTATAACTGTCATTAAATGGACACCAATAATGTTTTTTTTACCTTTAAAATTCATTAATCGGCTTACATAGTAATTTAAGTAATCATGAAATTTGATCATGAGAACTATTTTTTAGTATTAAAGTATAAGTATCAATAGCATAAGTAAAATACAGCATTAGTATTAGTCGTAACTGTAAGCACATAGTCACAGCCTGTCATAGCATATTTTCAACGACTAGTCGTAGCAGCAGACAACTCCACGGGATGTTGCTAGGGTAATACTGCAGATTTTACACGTATATTATTTCACAGCGAAATTTAATTTTATCGTGAGAATTTACATTTTTAATTTATTAAATGCATTATCATATGTTGTATTTCAGCTATTACAGCGCTAATTTGTGAGTCTTTTTAATTTCTAAGGCATTTTTCGGCTCTTTATAATACATAATGTGGTCACGATATGTCCATTTTGTTTAGCTTTCCAGAGGTTTTTTACCTGGCTCGACCCATGCTAAAATAAATTTACAGACTGAAAATATTTTCTAAAAAGTATTATTCATCTATTTAATGTTCTTAGAAGATAGATTAATATTTTAAAGACAATTTCATTTTATATTTCATTACTAGATGTTTGATTCTTATTTTGATTGTTTCTCTTTTTTAAGAGAGAAAACTTTATTTATTATTTGGCATCTTACTGTGACAACTCGGCAAGGAGGGTAAAACATAAACAAAAGGGATGTATCCCACTACGATTATGTAGCTTTAATACTTTAAGGGCTGAAAAAAGCCTTAGAAATTAATAAAACTTACAAATTAGTTATATAATAGCTAAAATATAACAGATTCATATATTAATGCATTTAATAAATTAAAAACGTAAGTTCTCACAGAAAATTAAATTTCGCTGTGAAATAATATATGTGTAAAATCTGCAGGATACCTGTTGCTAGTGTTAGGACATGTTGTAGCACTAGCAACATCCTGTCGAATTGTCTGCCGTTACTTTGTCTTAGCAGCAGTCACTTCGCTTTTAATAAATGAGTAAATTAAATTGCAATAATTGACAATTCAAATTCTGCTCTAGTGTGAAAAGCGAATTCGACGTTGTTCGTGACAGAGGGCTTTCAAAATTGGGTACCGAAATAGTATGCTCTTTTCCACTTAACTTTATCCCGTTCTTGTCGTTATTCTTAAACAAAAGTAAAAGCTTACCGGTGTAAATTTTGTAATAACACGATCCGACGCCACAGCATTGAGGATTGTCCGG
Source organism: Ampullaceana balthica (assembly GCA_944989445.1). Lineage (NCBI taxonomy): Eukaryota > Metazoa > Mollusca > Gastropoda > Lymnaeidae > Ampullaceana > Ampullaceana balthica. The sequence goes on from CALYLW010001172.1 coordinate 167,279, forward strand.
GTGGAAGACATTTTATTTCTAGGCATACAAATAATGAAAAAAGAGATACCCTCTTAAATTAAGGTAGAAGCTAAATTTTAAACGAAAACCGTGTAATTAATCCGTACTTTGTAGTCTTCTTTAAACTAGAACTAATTTCCTTAGCTTTTACCACTAACAAAAATTTCACTTATTCGCGGTCCAGCTACAAACATGTAGCCCGGAAATAAAACAAATACATTATATTCCAGTTTTTATTTCTGAAGAGCTCTAGAAGATTAATAAAAATTATTTCAGATTAAGTACAAAACAATACTATATTTTAAACGATTCGGATTTAGACTAGTTTTTAATAACCGTCAGAATAATAGTGTATATTACTATGGATGAATACTGGAATGAATCTCAAAAATCGTTTGACAGTATCTTCTTATCTTATCTATACAGACGCTCCTTCTATGCAGAAGATAGTTGCGTCCACAGACCATGACAGATGATCTGTTGGCAAGTGATACAGCATTCACAGGCCACGGCTTTGTGGGTTCCACGCATTACCCAGCCGCCTAACTAACATGTAGTTAGGTACCCATTCGGAGCGGGGTGACTCAGGGACGCCCTAGGCCCCGGGAACAAACCCTTGCCTACACACGGATTCGAACCGTGACCATCGGTACGACAGTCCAGTGCGCTGCCACTCGACCACCGCGTTCCTTCTAACTAGGCGTTCAGAGACATCTCACTATAAAAGAAAGTTGATCTACACGAGAAGTATCCGGAGTAGAGTCCTCGGAGATACAGAAATATTTGGCATGGTTAATCTCAGTCTGGATTGAACTTAATACCTCTTTCTAGTGGCGTAGCTAGAACTTTTGCCACCCGGGGCGCTCTCCAATTTGCCGCCCTTTTTAGGGGCCGTCCATAAATGACGTCACGCATCGGGGGGGGGGAGTCACATACGTTTGTGACGATGTGTAACGAGGGGGGTGTTTAAGAAATGCGGCGTCACGTCAAAGCGCGCAACTTTAAATAAATTCCAACTTAAATATTTGATTACTGACATTTATTTAATGACGTTTATGTAAAACGCGTGTTACGATATTAGAATGCATCGTTACACTTAAACCATACTTAAATGGCAGAAAATTAATTTGAAACATGCTAATTTTCAAACACAAAATACGGCTTTTATGGGGGGGGGGTCAAAGCTTTGTAACGTCTTATTGAAGAAGGGGTCTAAGTTTTTGTGACGAGGGGGAGGGGGTGAAATATCAGCCAAAATAGCGTGACGTCATTTATGGACTGCCACTTAGTCGATTATATTACGGTTTTAAAAAATTAATAAACATGAATAAATAATTGTAATTGAAATGAAGTTAACGGTGGGGAACATGTTTACCATTGCATGCCATATTTATGTAAGCAGTAATGAAAGAGGCCGCATAAGATTATATACCTATAAAAACACACTTATAAAAATACAAGATACTTGAAGAAAGTTACTGAGGTCGCAGCCCCCCCCCCATGAGACAAAACATATTCCAAATTTACTCCCCCCCCCAAAAAAAAACAAACAAACAAACAAAGCAAAAAACATACCAAATATTATTCTTTTATTTTGTATTTATAAATAAATGATTTTTTTTTACCAAAAAAGGAATTATAAAAATTAGCAGTGGCGTAACAACGGCTTGGCATTGGGGCAGTTTCCACGGTGGCCGGCCTGCGCCAGTTTAAAAGGGAGCCGTTAAATCTCTAATTTTTTAAATTTTTATTTAAATAAAAGGCGCCAAAAATAAATTAGGCAAGGGCATCAAGAACCCAATAACACCTCTGTACATTAGTATGTAAACATATTTATACATTTACTTTCCTAACTTTCATAATAGGAAAATCGTGCATTATGCTATCAAAATTAAAATTATTTGTAATATCTTGTTATATGGACAGTATTACAAGATTTTGTTGTCTTTAATCGCGCATTGTGGAAGAAAGATAATTTTTTTATCAACTTCAGTTTCGAGAAGCTCTTTTCACAACTAGAGACACTGATAGCAATAGTTGAAAAAATTCATAGCAAAATTGCAATATTGGGTACAGAATTTTCCAATACATGTATATACTGGTGAATAAATTTTAATAGATAAGGGGACCTTTCCCCGGTTTTTCTAACATAATGCCTCTTCTTGTAGTGTAGGTACAGCCATAAAAACCTGGATCCTTTTTCTTTCCATATTGAACTGTCAATATCAATAAAGTAATTTATTTGATGTTCACATGCTTCATTTAGTAGGTTACATGGTATTATATACGAATATTTTCTGCCAAGGACATGCAACTCATCAAAGCGTTATTTTATTTTATTTTATAATTCCAACCATGGATAAAACCATTTCTCGTTGTACTTCTTCTAAAGATAGAACCACGTCTTCTAAATTTTCCTTACTCATATTTTGTCTCCTTCTAACTAGGCGTTCAGTTGACATCTCCATCTCTTCACAAATTGTTTGGCTCATATAACAGCATTTTGTATTAGCACATTTCTTTGTTCCATGCAATGGCTTTGCATTAATTTAAAAAATGACGGGTTCCATAAATTGAGATACAATAGAAGAGAAAAAGATTGCCTTGAATTGAGTAAAATTCCAGCATCTGATATCGTTTTACTATTGTTACTTCTTCAGATGTCAATTTTTCCAAGACGCTTGAAAGTTTAAAGGTCTTTTTTCGAAATTATTATGCCTATTGTGGTGTTTATTAACAGAGAAATTTGAATATTTACAACTTCTTGTCATAAATCTTAATAATGTCCCATAAAATAGACGAATTCAAATTATTTACACATTACTATTACTTTAGTTTGATAGGCGTAACATGCTTAATGAATAACCGTGTTTTAATGAAAAACACATATTATTTGTGCGTACTTTAATGCAATAAAAACAAAATAAATTTAATTTTTAAAAATTACCTTACAATAATTTACTGAAAACTGAAACAGTAATATAAATTACTACTTGCAAGTTAAATACAATATTTGAACCACCATGCCTTGTAGGTACTTGTTCGTGCATCATTCTGCGAATGTCGAAATTCCACCTAAAAACTGTCGTGGCGATATTAATAGCACACATTATTCGGCCCAGTGGTGATATGTTTTTGGGTAGTTTTCTTATAAGAGCGTCATCTGTGACGTACACATCTTAGTTTTCTTAACAAATGGATACTTTTTTGAGCGATTAAAAATTTTTGAATGGTTTTGCGTTAGTTATAATATCCACTATCTAATCTAACAAATGTTGTGCGAATCCGTTAATTAAGACTCGAATTACGAATATTTTTTGTTTCACCTTGGTTTTTCCCTTTAAAAAGAACAAGGGCGGTTGTCGGAAATGGTTGTACTATTCAAATGCCCACAAATGCCGCCCCTAAATGAGTGCCACCCGGGGCGGACCGCCCCCCCCTAGCTACGCCACTGGGGTAAAACTCTAAATTGGAAAAAAGGACGGTACTATTAATTAAATTCATATAAAATTCCCTAAATGGGATACTGCGTGTAAAAGGATGTGTTAATTAACTATGGTGTTAAGTGCTAGGTGCCATATTAAAGAGGTAAAAGTATTAATTGGTATACTTGTAGGTAAATGGCATAACATGCTTTTTCAAAAATCTTAGCATCTTTTAAATAACTTTAGCAAAAGTTTATTATTATTTTGATTTGTGTGGGGCTAGAGTTGTGCTGTGTTTTCCTCTATATTTACTGCAGGAGGTTAATAGCACGGAGAGAACAAACGACAGACATAAGACAACAAATAAAAAGACAAATATTCAAATCAATTTTAATAAGTGCTTTACTTGGTGATTATGAACACTTCAAAAGTATCACATAATTTTGTCGGTCCTACAGCAGATAGCTGCATCTATGATGCTTATTGGAAGCATTTTATGGATTTTAGGAGCATACACCTGTTGGAAAAAAACATCATACTTTTGAGAGCAAGTTTTTAAAAATCATTTATGTTTTTATATTTTGCCACCAATCAAATCTAAACTACTGTATATACTAGTTCTAAGGCCGACTTTTTTGGACAAAATCTGGGGGGGAAAGTTGGGGGGGGGTCGGCTTATGAGCGGGTCATAGGGGATTTCTGCATGGATATTGAATATCGGTGTTGTTAATGTAGATCATAAAGGTTCTTTTCTACATTCTACAAGATTCGACTGCTCTACCAGAAGCTATAGTATATTATATACATCTGAACTTACCTTATTTAATCATTTTATTGTTTTTTGTGAATGTTTTAATAAATTGTTTTACAAATTTTGTTTTCAACAACGAATTTTAATGTACGCGCTGTCGCCACTGTTTACCAAAGAAATGAATTTTTTTTAAATACCGGTAACTCTTGCCTAACAAAGAGCACAAAGACAAAGATAGGCAGTAAAAATTTAACAATCATAATGAACAATTTAGTTTGTAATTTTTAAAAAAAATGTGCATCATTTTGTTTAAGCTGTCCTATTATTTTTGGGGGGTCGGCTTGCGAGCGGGTTATACACTTTTAATACTTTTCTCTTCCAAAAGTAGGGGTTTACATTCATGGAAAAGAAGTGACCCAAACTAAAGATGCAAAATACTTAGGAGTCTTAATAAATGAGAAAATATCATGGAGTCCCCATGTCAATAACGTTATTAAAAATCAAACAAAAAGGCTTTATAAAAAGAAACGTATACAAATTTAATAGAGATATAAAACTAAAATGCTACCTCACTTTGGTGAGACCTGTACTAGAATATGCATCTTCTGTAAGGGACCTATCCACCAAAGAAAACATTGATAAACTAGAACAAATTCAAAAAGAGCTGCCAGATTCATTACTGGAGAATATACAAAACTGACAAGAATAACACTATTAGTTAAATCATTAAACCTTGAAACACTAGAGGATAGAAGAACCAAAAGCAAAGTAGTAATCATTCATAAAGCAATTAATTCTAATTTAGAAATACAACACAAAGATAACTTAATACAACCCTCAGATAGACATAAGGATAAAAACACATTTCTTATTCCGTATGCAAGAACAAACACATACAAATTTTCGTTCTTCCCGTCCGGAATTCGGGCGTGGAATGGGTTGGCTGAAGAAACCAGGAAAACCAACACTTTATCAACATTTAAATCTCTAATAAAAATGCAGGACTAAACACAAACCATAGATAAGCGTAGGACGCATTAATCTTCTGTATAGAAGGAGCGTCTGTAAACAGCTAAGATAATATAAGATAAGATCGGCTTATAAACGAACGGGGTATAGAACGAGACAGTATATACGGTAGTTTATTGTTTTAAAGAGGATTAGTGAACGACTAAACCAGGGAAGTTATAATTATTTGCAACGACAGCCAAATTTGATGAAATAAAATTATGTGGTGGGGGGGGCGGATTAAGATAATAAAATAAGATGACATACGTTGACACAAAGTTACGGGATTTTAAATTTTATTTATTATTATTGTTATTTATTTTTATTTTGAAAGAGTGAAAGGTTGAAAGAAGACAATACTTTTGATAATTTCAAGATTTTATAATACCTAATTAGAAAACGTTGAAATTGGACAAATAATTTTCAAGTTTAAGAATAAAAATGTTTATTTTATACTAATTACCTCATATACATTTAAAAAAAAATTAAGTTGAATTATAGTTATCGCCGAAAATGTGTCAAAAATTGTGATGCAAAACTGTCTTTAAATTTAAGTACACCGTTACTGTCGAGTGTATTATTAGGTTTAATTTGGTTTTGCGTGATATTGATATTGCTGTGGTTTTTGCGCACGGTGCATATTTGTTTTGAACGCGTTTTTTTAAATAATGACGCGATGCTATGTGCTGTGAAGGAGAAGGTGGTAGCTATGAATTAAAAGATGGACACTATTGTTGTTTGTTATTGATGTTGTTGACTTTTTAGCATTTTCTCGAGTGGACTTTCTAATAATAATTTCAGACCATAACTGATGACAGATGCATTTCCTTTTCAAAGAAGGCAAAATTTTACGACATGAATTTTGCCATCGGACTTCATCGAATTTCTTACAAATAACAGCAAATAACTTGATAGGCCTTTTGTAATCATTATCCACGTTGGTAAACAAATAAAACGTCATCAGTTTCTACCATCATTTGATGTATCGTTAAAATTTCATCGCGTGCCATATTTGGTCCGCGGGCCGGATTTTGGACACCCTTGTTTTAAAAGTTTTCAAATAATTTTTTTTTAGCGACATTTAGGGGTGTAGGAGTGGAGGTTTGGGGTGGGTTTAGCCTCTAAACTCTACTGTCATTTTTCACTACATTTCATACGATGATTCTGCATCATCTCTTTGCAGCAAACTTACCTCTTTCGCCCAATGGTATTTCGAAAAGACCCAGTCCTTTACAGGACAAGCCAGTGGCACAAGGGCATGCAAAGTTCATATCAGTGGCAGTTATCACTCTCGTCAAGCAGGCTGAGAATAAATTACAGTTAGAAATAGACATCTGCTTCCCATCTGCTTCGTGCTCTTAGCCAAACTCCCCCACCCCCCCCCCTTTTTTTCCATATAAGTAGCTTAAACGAAACGAAAGATTCGCCAAATGTCATGACTTACAATCGCCGGCGTTTCCAAGTTTCTGGCACACTCCACCGCCGAGGCGCTTCTTTCTTCCGATTGGCTGGATTGTGCTGACGCAGCACTCGTCTGCTGCGCAGTCTTTCCCAGAAGAGCACGAGCTGCTGACGGCTTTCTTGATGTAATGTGGGTTATTCCATTCCAGGAGAAGTTGTATCATATCACGGCACTGACCTAATACATAGCAATATTATTATGAATTTGGCAAACTAATTTAAATTCAGCGTTTGATTTGTAGCTATTTGTGTGTGGTGGTAACGGATGGTCATGGCTGGAATTAGAATGGTTAACAGTAAATACAGTAGGACCTCACTAAGTCGAACTTCCCTAGGTCAAAAACCTCCCTATATCGAATTAATTGTTAGGTCCCGGCCAAATTCCATAAGACTAATGTATTTTGGATCTCCTTAACTCGAACATTTTTGGCTTCCAGCCTCCCTTAGTCGAATTTTCCAAGGCGTTTGGGTTATTATTCTGGGTTACATTTCAGAACACGTGTTCCGTATAGAACAATCTTACTTTCACCATCCCAATGTGGAAGGAGTAAAGTGTGAGAGGGGAGGGAAGGTGTCTCCTCTCACGGGCTGGTGTCAGTATGTCAAAGCAAGTTGGCTTCCTTTCATGGGAAACAACAGACACCGCCTATCTTTCCTGTCAAGCCTTCTAGCCGGTATGGCTCTCTCACCCCTTCTCAATATCATCATTTTCCTTGATTAATCTGCGCCTATTACGCCACTCTCCTTAAGTCGAAAACTCCGTAATTCGAATTTTTTGTCGGGTCCCCTTGAGTTCGACTTAGAGAGGTCCGACTGTATTTTGGAAACAGATTTGTAAGACGGAAAATTATTCAAACAGAAATACTGTTTAGAAAATTAATTCGATTTTTTTAAAACATGGAAATATTTTCCGACGAAGAAACTTCTTTCGTTCGACTTCTGGATGCACTTTAAAACACACCGAGGTTGGAATTATTTTAGATAAATACTATTTACAAGTGTATAAGTGTATCTTAAGATCATCCTATAACATTTCACCACATTTAAACTCTCCGGGGAAAGTGTTTCTACTAGGGCTGTGGAAATTAACGATTAATTAATAGATTAATCTTTAAAATTTAATCGATTAAAATTAATTTGATCGATTAAAATTCGATAAAATTTAAGAAGATATTTCTAATACTTTTGTTCCAATTTTTAAATAATTTTTTTGTGTGGTAATTACATACTTTTCCCACGTATTATTATTATTTATTTAGACGTGCGTGCGTAAACAAAAATGTTTTTCTTCCTTATTTCTTGCAGAGCAGAACGAATTTGCTGTGTTACGTTACACAAACTTTGGGAGCCATGGAATTACCGCGACTAAACCTATTTCGCAAAATAATTAATTGCAACTTAACGGGATCTATATATGCGTTTTAAAAATATAATTAATCGAAATTAATCAATTAATCGAACCAATTTTGTGGCTGTATTAATTGATATACTAGTATTACTAGGATCGGAAGTTGAATCAAAATGGCAAAAACTAAATTTCTCTGCCGTCTATAAAATAAAAGAATAAACAAGAGCTGAAGAAATTCACAACGTACAAATGAAATATGAGGAAATCAAGAATATCAAGAAATAGTTTAACGAATTTAGTTCTCTCTGTGCCCGTCTGGAGAAGGGGTGAAGGCGGTTCACAGGCGTCTCAAAACCAGTCGCTTCGGGTAGATGGGGCTCGATAACCTTGGCTGGTAGTTCATCTAGGAGAAGGAAACTCTGACTTCAAACCTCCGCTACCTTGCGGCTACACCCGCTACCCGGGAAAGGCTAGGGAGTAATCCCTGACACAAAATCAGGAAATGGAGTACCTACAGACGGTATTATAAAAGTTATGTACATTCCGACAGCTCCTGTGACGCCAATGGCGCCAAGCTGCATCGATGCAAGTCGTTCCTTTGGTTACACCATTGACGTGTAGAGGGGGGATATGCTGTGTGGGCAGCAGCTAATTCTCCACAATACTCGCCCAGGCTTGCATCACCTCTACGGTGATACACCATCGTCTCTCAGATGCAAAGATGCCGATGATAACGAATACAATTTTTGTAATCAGTACTAGCCCTAGTTTCTATCTCTTCTACATTATACCTGACACATTAACATAAAGTTAAATCCTATATAATAAAAGGCAAGTTTCTGTCCTTTCTGTCCGGTCACCTATAGCGATTGGTCCCTCAAACACATATGACTCCTACGGCCAATCATATTGAACACATTTACCCATTTATGCGGACGCTCAAAACGAGTTATTTTTGGTGCAGTATTTCTTCCAAGACTTTATTTTGAGTTATGCGCGTTGGGATTTATAGCAAAAAGCTTTTTTTTACGAGTTATTTATTTTAACTATAATGAATAGTATTTTTGACGCAATGCACATGTAATGCCGGTCGAGACGGATGTTGGAGGGGAGTTACAACATGCCACCGAACGGTGGCAGAACGTCCTTGGACGGGCTTTGTTGCTCGTATATAATATAGTTTAAATCGTATGTTTATGTGTCATTTAGGCTATACGGTATAGTATCTGAAACATAAAAATATGGCTTAAGTGTTATTATATATTCATTATTCCGGGAAAATAAGCCATGAAACTTAATGGTTACGAAGCACAAGAAGTATTAAAAATGAAAACCAAAATGTAAAATGTATAATTTTAAAGAAAAATGTAACCCCGCAATTTCATTAAATTAAATTTCATAAAATCCGCACATTAAATTAAAAATACAATGTACAGTGGAGGATTATAAGGAATTAAGTAAATTAGATGTGTCTAAAACAAAATCATTCTTTTCTAAAGCTATCGCAGCGATCACTTTATAGGTATCCACATTTTAATAGCATGCAAGTAAATGAACATACTAACTAACCACAGGGTATTTAGCGCATGCCTTTGTTTCTCACCTTCATCCATGTGTTCAATGCCTATCTGAGCGAACGTGTAATCACATCTCAAGTGGAAGTCACATGGACATGACGAGTTGAACACCGTGTAACCAAACGACATCAGGTAGCGGTCATTGCTGACGTAACATTCTGTGAGGACAGGAGTTGAAAAGGACACAGAATACAATGAGAATATGGATATACTAGACATTGGTGAGAGTGATCCTGTGGAGGGGGGCAGCGGCGTAACGTGGATATGTGCTTCCCGGGGCAGAACCCAGGTTTACCACCCCCCCCCCGGAAATATGTTGATGCTATAAAACAATTTTTTTAAAAAGAAAATAATGACAATTTTTTATGCCGGGTAACCTAAATATCTTAATGAACTTGAATCAATCAAGTGGGCTTCAAGTGAATTCATCCTTGTATATTGTTTTTTAACCCGTTAGGTAAAAGAGTCATTGTTTGACAATATAATGTGAGATACTTTAACTCTCTAATAAACTATATTACAGGCAAAATTTCAAAGTCTGGTAAATTAGCTGGTGTACGAAAATCGTATTTGTTCTCCGAATTCTGTAATTGCCAAAACATCCCACAAATTTCTACAGTTTACAGTAGCCTGAAGAGCACAAATTTCCCCTAAACAGTTTTTTACATAATATTGGATAACATCACTACATATTTGGTTTTATCGCCTAAACTTTACTCGCTCCTCGAATGATAACATCTCCTTTAAGTATTGCGTATTATATTAGTTTATCTGCGAGTAGCCCCTGCAAGGCAATTTATTAGCACTATATGTTTAGAAATGAATTCTGGCATCATTGACTTTTTAAAATTTATGTTTCCATATAGTTCATGTTTTCAAACTAAAATAAAAAAATTCATTGTGACTAAAAATGTTCCTGCTCGTGTGTTTATCTTTTCGTATACCTCTGTCATTTATTCTATAGCTTTCAAAATAACCTAAAAATGGCTCCCTGATATATTCACTAATTTTTATCCTGAAGTCTATTTAATACCTTGCCTGTAGCAGAAATGATATTTTTTTCAATGGTGTCAGGACATGGAAAAGAATGCGTAACAATGTTCAAAAATAGTTTTGGTGTATGATCCATGTCTAACTTGGAAAGGTTAATTTTAATATATTGGACATTCTCAATCTCAATGCACTTAGGGGCCGTCCATAAAGTACGTCACGCTATTTTTGACACTTTTTAACTCCCCCCTCCCCCTGTCACAAATCTAGGACCCCCCCCCCTAAAGTACGTCACACTTTCGAAAAAAAAATTGTTTTTTATTAAAAAAATAATGAAAAATTAATATAAAACACCGTGACTTCACACATGGTGGATCCCCCCTGCCCCCTGTCACAAACTGTCACACTTTCTTACACCCCCCCTCTGGAGCGTGACGTACTTTATGGACGGCCCCTTATAGTAATCTCAAATTTTCATCTGTACGTACGGGCAATTTTTTCTTATCAACGAAGTCCATGTATATCTTTGAAATGTTATTGGCTGTTTTTGAAATTTGACGGATACAGCCATTTTAGCTTCTACAGGATGAGCGGCTGAAAAACTTGAATCATTTGTTGGTACTTTCAAGTCGGGGTCATATTCTTATACCACTTAAATCCCTTGGATTTTCAGTTCATTAGCATTAGCATACTGGAGTTTGAAGTTATGGCATCAGATACGTTCACATATTTTAATATATGTCTTTCATTTCTTTTATTAGTTACTAACTTTGATTTTTTTCGAATTTATTAAACACTAGATTGAAAGGCGTTTCAATTTTTAGAAGCTAATTAAAAACGAGGAAGTTGCCGCCCCAACTAGTACATCAATGCCATTTTCAAATACTTATGTCTCTTGGTTTTTCAGTTCAGTAGTTTAAGGTTCAGACGAATTTATATAAGAATTTATATTTGAGAATTTATATTAAATGGCCTTTAAATTTTTAGCAGTTACATATTTAAGGATAGTTCCTTTTTCAAATATTATTTTTTAATTCGGTTTACATTTTAATTTGATGAAAATCTCCATTTTCTTTTAAAATATTTATTTGAAAGCTAATTAAGCACGAGAAATTTGCCGCCACTAACAAAGTGCCACCGGGGCATTCACCCCCTTGCCCCCCTCTCGCTACGCCACTAGGAAGGGGGGTGGTTAGCCCAATCTTTCCTTGTTTCTTAACATTATGAGGTGGCGTTGGGGTCAGTTAAAAAAAACTACAAACTTTTATTAAATTTATTTGTATTATTGTAGAATATGGTGGTCAACGGTTCAAAAAATACACACACACACACACACACACACACACAAAACAACAACTACAACAGCAACAACAACAAAGCAACAACAACATGAAGGAAATTGTCGTCGCAGGGCAAGGGATGTGGACAACAACAACAACAGTTAAAAAAAACACAAAAGCAACAACAGCAACAGCAACAACAACAGAAGCAAAAACAACAACAGCAACAACAACAAAAACAAAACAACAACAAAAACATCAACAACAAAACAACAGCAACAAAAACAACAACAGCAACAACAACAAAAACAAAACAACAACAAAGCAACAACAACAAAACAACAACTACAACAACAAAAGCAACAACAAAAGCAACAACAACAAAGCAACAAAAAAAAATTATTTTATGGCGATAATCGCCTTCTTGTTAATCTCGACACCAAAATGTTTATTATTTTGCGTCATTATTTTACGTCTTAATTTTTCAATAATTGTGATTTTATATAGCTCATATAAGGAAAAATTACATTTTGGGCCCCCGGCCCCCAGTATCTTATATATATGGAACGAAACCTGTTTAATAACCTTTCCGGTATAATTTTGTGTACGTGTTCCAAATTTCACGTTATTTGGTTGTCTGGATCTTGAGTTATTAGGGAACAGACAGACAACCAGACAACAAATGCGTCTTATATATATAGAGACTAGGGGCAAGTACCCGGCTCCCGCCCGGGTTTAACAACAACAGCAACAAAACAAAAACAACAAAAACAACAACAAAACAACAAAAACAAAACAACAACAAAAACAACAAAAACAACAAAACAACAAAAACAAAACAACAACAAAAACAACAAAAACAACAACAAAACAACAAAAACAAACAACAACAAAAACAACAACAAAACAAAAACAAAACAACAACAAAACAACAACAACAAAACAACAACTACAACAACAACAGCAACAACAACAAAGCAACAACAACAAAACAACAAATACAACAGCAACAACAACAAAGCAACAACAACATGAAGGACATTGTCGTCGCAGGGCAAGGGATGTGGACAACAACAACAACAGCAAAAACAACACAAAAGCAACAACAGCAACAACAACAGCAACAACAACAAAAACAACAACAGCAACAACAACAAAAACAAAACAACAACAAAAACATCAACAACAAAACAACAACAAAACAACAACTACAACAACAACAGCAACAACAACAGCAACAACAACAAAGCAACAAGAACAAAACAACAACTACAACAACAAAAGCAACAACAACAAAGCAACAACAACAAAAAAAATTATTTTATGGCGATAATCGCCTTCTTGTTAATCTCGACACCAAAATGTTTATTAATTTGCGTCTTATTTTACGTCTAATTTTCAATAATTTTTATTTTATATAGCTCATATAGGGAAAAACTACATTTTGGGCCCCCGGGCCCCAGTATCTTATATATATGGAACGAAACCTGTTTAATGACCTTTCCGGTATAATTTTGTGTACGTGTACCAAATTTCACGTTATTTGGTTGTCTGGATCTTGAGTTATTAGGGAACAGACAGACAACAAATGCGTCNTCACCTTCCATATCAACATGTATATCGTATGTCGTATGTCGTAGAGTTTCATTCCGTAACCAAAGAACCTTGTTTAATCATCAAAAGATTCACTGACTTGCCACATTTTTGTAATAGATTTCATAAGAAATCTTTTTGAAACCTTTAATACTAGTTTGTGCTGCGGCGCCGTGGTGCCTGCGGCGCCCCCTTTTTATGGGCGCCTACCTTTTTCAAAAGCCCAACTAACTTGTCCTTGTATGATAAATACGTAATATTAAAATTCCTGAAATGTACACAAAGTATTTTATAATAGGGGCTGTTGGACGCCTACGGCGCCCACTTTTTTGGGATGAGAAATGTACGTACGTCATCCTTGTTTTAATAGCGTCACGGACAGGATAGACGGGACGTGCAGTAAAAAAATCTTGTGGTGATTAGCACTGTAAAAAATGTTATATAAATACTTTGTGTACATTTCAGGAATAATTTCGTATTTATCATACACTAATTTTAGAAAGCAGCGCACCAAATTACTGCACCAAAACAAAAACACTATTTGAGTCAGTTAGCACTGTTTGAGTCTATGTTTTAAAAAAAGCAGAGTGATGTCCCTTAGCGTTAGGCATCAGTGATAATTGAGGGTTAATATCTAATATATAAAGCTCAAATGTTTGTATGTTTGTATGTTTGTATGTTTGTATGTTTCACTTTTCGACTTTCTGTTAGACAATCACGGAAAAACCAAATGACGGACGGGGACCAAATTTGGCAGGACGGTTCCTTTTACCCTGAAGGTGGTTTTAAGTTAGTTTTTGTAATCGTCCCTTTTGCCCGAATGCCGTAAATTAAATAATCAGAAAATGCAGAGACAAAGAATAAAAAATTTAACCTCATTTCTGTATTGAACAAATTTACGCGGACGTTCAAATGCCGTTCAAAGCGAGTTACTTTTGGTGACGTTTTTTTCCCCCAATGCCAATACTTTATTTTCAGCCGTGCGCATTTGAAAAAATATTATAATGTCTAATTACGGTGCGCACATTTTCATATACGCTTCATAATTTGAGCTGTGTAGTACAAAGATTTGTCATTTTCTTTACTGTTACTTTCTATATATTAGATAGACACGTAAACATATTTAATTACAACTGCCACACGATGCATTATATTTATTTGTTTACACGTTTAAATTTAATTGGGAATTTGTTTTAATTATTTTCTGTTCCATAACTCGACATTTAATGAAAAACCTATTAATGTAATAATTGTGTCAGTATTTTTTTCAAGGCTGCATTTTTAGCGGTGCACGTTTTAAAATCTTTTATCGCCTGATTACTGTGCGCACATGTTCGTGTACGCATCTTAAATTTAGCTGTGTCCTATTAATATAACATTTATATTTTGTTTGTTGTCTTTTACATAACCTATACACTTATACTATTTAAACTTAGGCTACCGGACTTATTAACATAAGTAGATTGAACTAAATAAAGTGATCCTGAAAACTCTTAATTATTTTGTATTGCGAATTGAATATGTTATGTTCATCCCTTTGATGATGGATTAACATAGGCCATTTTTAAAATCGATTATTTTGATGGTTTCACATGCATTTTTAACATAAAATTGATTTTTTTTGTTTGTTTTTTTAAAATTAGGAATATAGCCTAATTTTTTTTATTTATCTTTATTATCTTTATCTCATAGACGCTGTTGCAAATATTGTATTAATTACAATTGTGTTACATTGCAGTGTCGTAAATATATAACAGCTTTTTTAGTGACGACGGTGGCAGAGATCTTTTGGAAAAATGTCAACAAAGCAGTGGCCTTTTTTTAATGGATACAAACAAACAAACATAAAAATATCAACTGAGCTTTATATATTACATATGCGTTTAAATTATTTTATTTCAATTATTTTCACGATGCATTGTAATAATATTTTACATGCAATGAATAAAATTGGGATTTTTTAAAAATTTAATTCATAACTTGACATTTAATTAAAAAACATAGATGTAGCGAGTTTATTTTATGTTGAAAGTGATGGCCTATGTCAAATAAACGTACACTTTAAAACTGTTTACTTAAGCTTTATATACACTATACATTATAAACTTTCGCTACCGAACGTATTAACAAAAGTTGACTAAATTTAATGAAGTGATCCTGAAAACGCTTAATTAATATGAATTGCGAATTGAATATGTTTTTATGTTCATTCCTTTGTATTCAGAATAGCATAGGCCATTTCTAAAATTGCCTTTTAATCATTTTTAAGATGCGCTTATTAACGGACGGTTGAATCTTTTTTTTTAATGTATTTTATTTTTCAGATATAAAATCTGGTGTGTGTGTGTGTGCATTGAATATAATTTACAAAATATGATGCCTTATCCGAAATAGGGAACAAAAAAAAAGATTCCTTTTTGAAATTATACACATTACTTATAAACCGTAAATATAAATCGTAAAATATAGAGACATAAAAGTGTTAAATATTATTTCCCTGTTACGACAATTATGAATACGTCAAAATGAAGAGTTATTTTTGGTCCAGTACATTTACTTTATAACAAGACTTTATTTTATGCGGCCAGCTTTCTATATGTCTAAATATGGTGTGCACATTTTTTATATCATTTTAATACGACCGTTTTTTTTAAAAAATAGTATTTTAGAAAGTACATTTATAATTTTGTTTATTTGGGCTATGAGTCAATTAGCTTTTGCCTTTTAAAGGGATAGTGCCACATGTTCTTTATCTCATAGACGTGGTTACAAATATTATATAACTTACAATTGTGATACGATGCAGTTTCGTCCTTTTGCCCGAATGCCGTAAATTAAATAATCAGAATGCCGTTTTTATCTTATATGAGCTATATAAAAAATAGTTTCTACGTTAGCTACTTAGTAAATGAATAGATCTTCACCAAACTTTGCACACAAAAACTTGGTAGCCTATATTAAAATACTATAGACACTGCACTGCTAATGGCAATATCTTCCTGGCCAGGGCCCCAAATATCTTTTTTCGTAGATGTTTAAGATATTTTTCCTATTTACTTTTTAAAGAGCTTGAGAAATATAGCCACAATAAAAATGAACTAAAATGAACAGGTTTTTGAAATTGACCTCTTGCACCGAATGGGCCAGGGCCCCTTAATGCTATTTTCCCCCTATTGTAGGTATATAAAAAGTAGTTTAAGAGTTAGATATTGAGAAAAAAACTGGATTTTGACAAAACTTAGAATATAAAAACTTAAGAGCCTATATTACTATAGGGCACTGAACTCTTAATTTCCATTCCTTCGAAAAAGTCTTTTTACTGAATTTTAATCATTGTATTCCCTATTCAATTTTACACGATATTGAGGAATATATATTGAGTACAATAGATAAAAACAACATTAAGGGCCCCAGGGCCCATTCTGGGCAAGATATAAAGTTCAAAACACCTGTTAATTTCAATTTGTATAATAATGGATACATGTGTCATTATTTGTCAAGATTGTTAATGACTGAATAGTGAATAAAATCTTAAACGTTTAAGAAATGAGTACAATGGAAATAAAAAAAACCTATAATATCACTCATTTTGGGGCCGGGGCCCTTAATATCGTTTCTTCTTTTGTACGCTATTTAATGATTAATTTATTTATCCGTTTGCTATGAAACTTAGATTTTTTTTTCACACTTCCACGAAGATTTGTTCAGGATTATTTTTAAACATACCACTCATTGGTTTCTTTAAATTTATTCCTTTTTACTTTGATCGTTGCAACGCACGACGGGTCTACTAGTATAATATATATGAGTAATTTTTCAGTTTTAAAGAGAATTCATTTTTAGCGGTCCAGATAAATCCATTGAGAGATTTCAGGAGAGTTTGTTTGAAAGATTGTGGGAGAAATAATAATTCAACTTTAAATGTTTATAAAGTAAATTTCTTGATTAATTTATATACCTTTTTTTAAAAATAGTTTTACTGATAAAGGCATCTGCAAAAATGATTACATATCTTTTTTTCCATTGTTTTATTCATAAAATCGTTTGCCTATCGTGTACATTATTTGAAATATTTATAGCAGTCTAGTTCTGACAATTTATCCTGCCAGACAGCGTCCACTGTTATAAAAGGAAAGTGCTCTAAGGATAGATCATATCTCTTGTTTAGATTGCTTCAAACATAGCAATATTTACCGATATTAAATAAGCTTCAGTTGTTTTGAAAGTCAATGAGTTGTAGTTGTATTCATAGATAGTTGAGTCATTTTAAACATTTATCATTTTAAACACGGAAATTAAAAACAAAAAAGATAAACAACGCTTTCACAATTTAAATATTATTTTAGGTTTTTAAAAACTCAATAAGCAAAGAAAGTATTTAAAACAACCATTCTCCAGCATCAATATAATCATAGCAGTTAAGTTTCCTCGGCATTTAATCGACAACTCTTGGTTACATTTCCTCCACATCTCTTTGCGCAATCCATTTAAATAAATTCATTGTTATTAATTTAAACTTTCTTTGCATCTTTCGTAGCGATATTTTTTAATATATGTTTTACAAATATGATGTCAGGAATAGTGCACCTCGCCATGTCATAAATAGTGCACATCGCCAAGTTTCATAATGGATGTTTAAATACACAACCGTGTCATGATCCACAATAGATGTTTTAATCCACCACAGTGCCATCTTCATCCCACCCAGACCCAATGACGTCACAGCGATTAGATTTCTGTCGGAATTTCTCGCTAAGCTCCCAAGATGATAAGATGCCCCGTCCCCCCTTCCCCCTCCCCCTCCGCCCTACTGGAATACTAAAGAGCATCAGCTGCTTGTCTTAAATCTTCAAGATCAAATCGATTGTTTCATTGCGTCATCCAGACATTTTATCTTCTCAATGAGTTTTCAATTTTAAACAAATACATAATTAAAAAACCGAACCAGTTTTTGTGTGTCTCGAGAAGTTGTTTAAAAAATCTCTTTCTTAAATGTAACCGCGCCATATTGTCAATATAGTACAACTAGGTTGTGCTGCGGCGCCCACTTTTTTTAGGGCGCCTACGGCGCCCACCTTTTTCATAAGCCCAACTAACTTGTCCTTGTTTGATAAATACGTATTATTAAACTTTCTGAAATGTTCACAAAGTATTTTATAATAGGGGTTGTAGGGCGCCTACGGCGCCCACTTTGTTTTTTGTCAAAAGCACAAGTAACTTATCCTTGTTTGATAAATACGAATAGTAAACTCCCTGGAATGTACACAAAGTATTTAATAATTAACCATCATCAAATCCTCTTTTTACATTGTTCTATTCCCCCCCCCCAAAAAAAAAGAGCTAAAACAATGACGTCATATAATATTTTTTTACAGCGCGTCTTTAATTTGTAATTAATTTGCACACCTTTTGATGCACACCTTGTATTAAATATAAGATCAATCAATGACGTCCTATTATAATTTTTTACAGTGCTAATCACCACACGATTTTTTAACTGCTATAGACTGTTGTACATCGTTCATCAGCATTCCACAGTGAGTGAGTGACTTTATAGAATATAAAAGCCCAAGTAACTCACTGGGTAGATGTACGGATGTGGAACGCTGATGATGTACAACAGTCTATAGCAGTTGAAAAATCTTGTGGTGATTAGCACTGTAAAAATATTTAATATGACGTCATTGTTTGATCTTATATTTTAAAAAACAAGGTGTGCATCGGTGCGCAAGATGATTATAAATTAAAGATGTAAAATACTTTGTGTACATTCCAGGAAGTTTAATATTTCGTATTTATCAAACAAGGATAAGTTACTTGGGCTTTTGACAAAAAACAAAGTGGGCGCCATAGGCGCCCTACAACATCTATTATTAAATACTTTGCTTACATTTCAGAAAGTTTAATATTTCGTATTTAACAAAAAAGGACAAGTTAGTTGGGCTTTTGAAAAAGGTTGGCGCCGTAGGCGCCCTAAAAAGTGGGCGCCGCAGATTGTGCCAATAGTACTACATTGTCTAATATATTGTGCCAATAGTACTACATTGTCTAATATAGCACTAGTGTGCGACAGTTTAGATCAATTAATGCAGGTAAATTAAGTTGTAAAGAAAATTAAATATTGTATTTTGTTAACAAGATAAAATTCTAAATCCGGTTAAATGATGTTGCTTCCATTTTCCATTTTTAAAAGTTATTCCTTAACACGCAGTACGCCTCTAGCCTCTAGACCACACGTTGAAGTTGTTCCTAAACACGCAGTACGCCTCCAGCCTCTAGACCACACGTTGAAGTTGTTCCTAAACACGCAGTACGCCTCTAGCCTCCAGCCTCTAGACCACACGTTGAAGTTGTTCCTAAACACGCAGTACGCCTCTAGGCTCTAGACCACACGTTGAAGTTGTTCCTAAACACGCAGTATGCCTCTAGCCTCTAGACCACACGTTGAAGTTGTTCCTAACCACGCAGTACGCCTCCAGCCTCTAGACCACACGTTGAAGTTGTTCCTAAACACGCAGTATGCCTCTAGCCTCTAGACCACACGTTGAAGTTGTTCCTAAACACGCAGTACGCTTCTAGCCTCTAGACCACACGTTGAAGTTGTTCCTAAACACGCAGTACGCCTCTAGCCTCTAGACCACACGTTGAAGTTGTTCCTAAACACGCAGTACGCCTCTAGCCTCTAGACCACACGTTGAAGTTGTTCCTAAACACGCAGTATGCCTCTAGCCTCTAGACCACACGTTGAAGTTGTTCCTAAACACGCAGTACGCCTCTAGCCTCTAGACCACACGTTGAAGTTGTTCCTAAACACGCAGTACGCCTCTAGCCTCTAGACCACACGTTGAAGTTGTTCCTAAACACGCAGTACGCCTCTAGCCTCTAGACCACACGTTGAAGTTGTTCCTAAACACGCAGTATGCCTCTAGCCTCTAGACCACACGTTGAAGTTGTTCCTAAACACGCAGTACGCCTCTAGCCTCTAGACCACACGTTGAAGTTGTTCCTAAACACGCAGTACGCCTCTAGCCTCTAGACCACACGTTGAAGTTGTTCCTAAACACGCAGTATGCCTCTAGCCTCTAGACCACACGTTGAAGTTGTTCCTAAACACGCAGTATACCTCTAGCCTCTAGACCACACATTGAAGTTGTTCCTAAACACGCAGTATGCCTCTAGCCTCTAGACCACACGTTGAAGTTGTTCCTAAACACGCAGTACGCCTCTAGCCTCTAGACCACACGTTGAAGTTGTTCCTAAACACGCAGTATGCCTCTAGCCTCTAGACCACACGTTGAAGTTGTTCCTAAACACGCAGTACGCCTCTAGCCTCTAGACCACACGTTGAAGTTGTTCCTAAACACGCAGTACGCCTCTAGCCTCTAGACCACACGTTGAAGTTGTTCCTAAACACGCAGTATGCCTCTAGCCTCTAGACCACACGTTGAAGTTGTTCCTAAACACGCAGTATACCTCTAGCCTCTAGACCACACATTGAATTTGTTCCTAAACACGCAGTATGCCTCTAGCCTCTAGACCACACGTTGAAGTTGTTCCTAAACACGCAGTACGCCTCTAGCCTCTAGACCACACGTTGAAGTTGTTCCTAAACACGCAGTACGCCTCTTGTCTCTAGCCTCTAGACCACACGTTGAAGTTGGCAGATTCGAATTCCTGAGAAGGAATATCTGGCTGTGAGTGGGGTAAGGTTCTACAATTGTACAATTATCATTTGATCTTACATTCCTCGCCAAACTCTATTCCGGAGTTTCGCCTAAAGAAACTGATATTTCCTCGAGACAATTAAATAACATAATCCCTGGGCCTGGCTTTCATATGTAACAATTCAATAACATAAGCCCTGGGCCTGGCTTTCATATGTAACAATTCAATAACATAAGCCCTGGGCCTGGCTTTCATGTGTAACAATTAACATAAGCCCTGGGCCTGGCTTTCATATGTAAAAATTGTAATAAAACAAACCCGTAAAAACAAAGTTTTTGACTATAAATCCCTTATATATGAGACATAACTAACAGTATTGATTATTTTCAAACATTTACAGACTGAATCTGTCTTAACTCAACTTTGCATCATAACCCTAGTGGGGGGAGGGGTGGGTGGGGTGGGGGGAGGGGTGGGTGGGGTGGGGTGGGGGGAGGGGTGGGTTGGGTAGGGGGGAGGGGTGGGTGGGGGGAGAGGGGAAAAGTCTGGTCACCGATTCGCTTGACCGAGCTCAGAGTGACACGTAAAATGTAAACAAAAGCGCACCGTCGTTTCGTTGGGTCGCCTCAATGCTCAAACTTTCACGTGGCAAAAAAACAATAACAAATCGTGAATTTAAATTACATACCTCATATAAGGATAAACTAAAAATGCATTAATTTAATTACGGTACGTTCGATCGATCTGAAATTTTGATACGATGCATTGTTAGGTCAGACGGGTCCGTGTGCCAAATTTCAGTTCGATCGGATCATGGGAAGTGGGTCATTTTTGACTTCTGTTTTTCCGCCCGCCCGCCCGCCGAGCCCAAGACAGAGAGAGAGAGAGAGAGAGAGAGAGACGGCCGCGAAGTTAATATAAGGGATTTAATCAAACAAACCCGTAAAAACAAAGTTTTTGACTATAAATCCCTTATATATGAGACATAACTAACAGTATTGATTATTTTCAAACATTTACAGACTGACACCGAGTGATGTCCCTTGTCTTTAATAAATGGGGGTGGGATGTGAGGGGGTGTCGGCACGACGGTCGGCGTCAACACGACGGTCGGCGTCAACTCAAACTCACGTGGAAGTGGAGAAAAAAAACAATAACAAACAGTGAATTTTGAATTACATACCTCATATAAGGATAAACTAAAAATGCATTAATTTAATTACGGTACGTTCGATCGATCTGAAATTTTGATACGATGCATTGTTAGGTTAGACGGGTCCGTGTGCCAAATTTCAGTTCGATCGGATCATGGGAAGTGGGTCATTTTTGACTTCTGTTTTTCCGCCCGCCGAGCCCAAGACAGAGAGAGAGAGAGAGAGAGACGGCCGCGAAGTTAATATAAGGGATTTAAATAAAACAAACCCGTAAAAACAAAGTTTTTGACTATAAATCCCTTATATATGAGACATAACTAACAGTATTGATTATTTTCAAACATTTACAGACTGACACCGAGTGATGTCCCTTGTCTTTAATAAATGGGGGTGGGATGTGAGGGGGTGTCGGCACGACGGTCGGCGTCAACACGACGGTCGGCGTCAACTCAAACTCACGTGGAACTGGCAGATAAAAAACAATAACAAACAGTGAATTTTGAATGACATACCTCATATAAGGATAAACTAAAAATGCTCTAATTTAATTACGGTACGTTCGATCGATCTGAAATTTTGATACGATGCATTGTTAGGTTAGACGGGTCCGTGTGCCAAATTTCAGTTCGATCGGATCATGGGAAGTGGGTCATTTTTGACTTCTGTTTTTCCGCCCGCCGAGCCCAAGACAGACAGAGAGAGAGAGAGAGAGAGACGGCCGCGAAGTTAATATAAGGGATTT